>CM046801.1:32751997-32804497 GCA_025617405.1 Perca schrenkii | reverse complement strand
TAAATACACAGACTAATGAAATAACACAAGACAGGTGACACAAGGGCTGGGAAACAGGTGAAACACATTAGGCTGGGCAGAGCAATCAAAAAAGGAGGGAAACACAAGACAGGAAGTAAATGGGACAAGACAAGACAGAAAACCAGAGACTATCAAAATAAAACAGGAAACAGAACATAACCAGGGAAACATGACATCGACTAAACAGACACTTGACACAACACTAAACACCAAGCACAAGGGAGAACAACAACAAAAACAGGAAACATACAGAAAACAACTAAGAAGCAACAGAAACGGCACAAAACACAAGGCAAAATGCAGAACAAAAAACCGAAACCACAACAAGATGTTAAAGAACCTACTTGCAGACTAAATGAACATGAATTTACATGAGTGAGTTCACAGTTATGTAGTGTTCTCTTTAGAACATTCCACATCTGTCTTAAGATGTTAACCAGCAACACGTGGAAGGCAGAAGGGATGCCATCATCCGCTGCCTGATGGAGAACCTTGGAGAGTTCGGAGAGGAACTCATCAAAGACTATCATGTACATTTTGACATTTTGTTTTTGATACTTGATACATTATTGTGTCCACACATGCATTTGTTCTTCAATTTAATAATCTAATCTTAATATTTGTAAATTAATATCTCTACTTGTAAGTAATTCATGCAATGATCAAGGGAAAATAATATGTTTTAATTTAGGCTAACACATGTTAGGGCATTACATTCATTCAATTATTTCATTATTTTAAATCATTAAGATTTAATTTTCATTAGAATTGAAGATTTTACCTTTAAAACCCAAAGCCGATGTTATTTCAGCAACACTGAATACAGTGTGCTTACCTGCTTTTATTTCATGCTTACAATAAAATCTTTTATAAACCAAGCGAGCATGTCATGAAGATCTTTGTCCTCAGTAGAAGTTCAGCAGAGGAGAACCACACCCCTGCAGATGTGTCCATCATCATCGTGCTTGCGGTTCATAATTATGGTGGCTAGCACAGCAAAAATGGTTTTAGAAGCAGTTATCCATCTCAAGTTAACCCCTTGTTAATTCACTGATATGCATTGTTATTATTACTGTTGAAGCATGTTTTCCCAGAGCTGTGTATGTATATTGTTATAATGGTTCCCAAACTTGGGGTGAGGAAGCATTGCAGGTTCAGGTGGCGATTAAAACTAAAACACACCAATCCAAAATAGCTGCACTTGGAACACACTGCAAAGACTACAGCCAATGCCCAACTAGCGCGTCCTTTCTCAGCTGCATGAGAGGAAATATCTATCCATACCATACCGATGTTAAAAGAACAAATTGTATTTACCCAATGCAAGCATACTGCATAATACAATTATTAATGATTTTTGCAAAAGGGCTCAATAGCTAAAAAAACACCTTACCTGATGTAACCAGCAGTATAGTCATTTGTTTACATTTCTCACTTCCATATATTTTCTTGTGCACTGATTTGCTAAAGCTGAACTGCTAATCGGAGTGATTTCTCTCACAGGCAGCCTCCACTGGCCGCTGATCGTGGCCGACTAGTGCCAACAAGGCGGGAAACACTAGATACTGTCTAAACATTCACCAAAGGCAGATAAACACCAGCGTCCGTCAAAGTTGGGGCTGACAGTGAGAGTCTGTCTTCCTAGTTTTTGTAGTCTTTCATGAGTTTACTTTCAACTGATAAGTGCACTTATGTCTCTTGCAAAACTATTGCACTTTAAAGTGATACTTTGCTAATTTGAGTGGACATGTTATCAAAGATGCTCTAAAGCTGATCACTGTACATATTTTCATCAAGCGTTTATTGATTTTTTTTTACAAAACTGCCAATTTGAGGTGTTTTATCTTAAAACTGAAAAGCTAATCATTTTTACATTAGTTTTGCTGTTCGATGCAAAGGGGGGCAATGTGGAGTAATATTTACTTAGAAAAAGCTAGGCAACAATTTCCACACAGAAATTGTCAGTAAATTTGCAATTTTCTGTATATGTGACAACATTTTAATTACGATTCTTTAGTAAATTCTACTTGTTTTTCACAAAAGTTTACACACTATTCCTTAGTAAGTTTTACTAATTTTTCACTAAATTCTACTCACAAGTCCTTGGTAAATTTTACTAGTTTTTTACTACATTTTACACACCATTTCTTAGTAAGTTTTAATAGTTTTCCACTAAATGTTATTCATGATTGCTTAGTAGAGTTTACTACGTGCTAGTTAAGTTTAATTGAGTGCCTTTGATAGAAACTGTTCTTAAATTGTAAGTAATGTTTACTTGAGAATTTACTGTGTAAAATGTACTAAGAAATTCTTTGTGGAAATTGTTGCCTAGCTTTTTCTAAGTAAAATTCACTCCACATTTTTCTCAGTGTGTATGTACTGTGTGTGTGTGTGTGTGTGTGTGTGTGTGTGTGTGTGTGTGTGTGTGTGCGTGTGTGTGTGTGTGTGTGTGTGTGTGTGTGTGTCAGTGACAAGAGAGGAACATCTTCTTCTTCTTCTCTCATGTGTTATGTGTCAGCCAGAAGAGGGCGCCCTGGTTATTTTACAGTTTTTTCCAACTGCTTTCACACGTTTTCAAAACTATGTCTCCTTTTTTCAAAACTCACACAATTCCCAAGCTTGTACGTTCCTGCATGTGTGTGTGTATGTGTGTGTGTGTGTGTGTGTGTGTGAGAGTGTGTGTGTGTGTGTGTTCCTGCAATTCCCAAAACTGCACACACAAAAAATGCCTCACATCTCCTTCAAAATGCCATAAACACATGTCAAAATGAAGCATTTGCATCGAATGGCAAACACTTTTTTCTAAATCTAAAACTCTTTGGTCTTTCATAGGCTTATACACTACCGGACAAAAGTTTTAGAACATCCCAATTTTTCCAGGTTTTTATTGAAAGTCATGCAGTTCAATGTCTTATTGTACTCTGAAATGAAAGAATAGATCAAATGAAAAATTTAAGTTAAAAAAGAAATCATGGAATCAATTTATAAACCAAAATGTATTCAAAATTTTTGACTCATCAAAGGAGCCCCCTTTGGCAGATATAACAGCTGAACACACTCGTGGCATTCTTTCTACAATGGAAATCAAATATTCTTCAGAAAGTTCTTCCCAACTCTGTTGCACTTGTAGGTTGCTTTGCTTTCACTTTTCTGTCCAGTTCATCCCAAAGCAGCTCAATGGGGTTTAAGTCTGGGGACTGTGCTGGCCACTCCATGTTTTTAAGCTTACCATCTTGTTTCTTTTTTCCTAAAGTAGTTCTGGCACAGCTTGGACTTATGTTTTGGGTCATTATCCAACCCAGTCTCACGTCAGTTCGTGATGGAATCACAAAAATAAATCTATTAGAACGTGATACCATCACGATATTGTGAAGACTTACGTGTTGGGGTCATGTTTATAAACTAATGTATTTCAATGGGAAACATCTTACGTAATCACAGCATGAATCTTTCTGCCAGTCGGGCTGCAGCAGAGAAGCTGGATACAGCTTTGATATTATTGGTATTTTTAGCCCAATAATCGCTGTTTTAATCACCATTTATTCACCAGATCTTATCACCGTTTATATGTATTTCTTTTAATGTTATTATTTCGGTCTATTTCGGCCAGAGAAGCTGGATTGCTTTGTTGTTTATTGATATTTTTAAAACTATATTTCAACATTTATTTAGCTGTTATCATGGTATGCATTTCTTTATTTTAGTAATATTATTTCGGTCTTATTACCGGTGAAATATTACAGTAAACAAGACAGAACAGTAACCTACGATATGGGCCGAGCTGGGCGCATTCAAAGCCGATGTCCCACAATGCAATGCGGGCATTCATTCACAGAATCAGACAGCAATCAGCTGGTTTTTAACTCCAGTATTGCTTCAATGTACGGGGATAATGTAGAGCGTTGTTATAGCGACTACAACAACGACAGGGTGATCAGGACCCCGACGCCAATCTTCTACTAGCGGATTGGTTGATAGCTCTCCTCCAGAGGGAACAGAACTGCGTCCATGGCAACGCTCTGCTATGCATGGCAACGGTGTGTTATACTTAGCAACGGTCTGTTATCAAGAAAATAACAGACCGCATTGTACATTAGAATATAAGCAAGCCATGAAATAAATATATATAATCAGTGGTTTTGTCACCAGCATCAACACGTTGCTCAGTTTTGTTCCAGTAAGTTATGCATCGTAATAACGTTTAAAAAAAATCAGCTGAAGACTCCACAAGTGATGTAGTAATTACCGCTTGGCAGATAGAAAAGATACAAATACATAATATTCGTAATATTGATGTTTTTGTCTAACGTTGTATTTGAGGATTTATACAATGAAGATAGCAATAATATTAAAATACAGTTTCATGTATTTGTCTCATATACTGTTTGCTCGGTCAGCCAGCGGGCGGCATCAATCTGAAATGGAATGGAGCCCACTCACGGCAGACAGCAGAAACACAGGAAGTCCTTCCACCCACGCCGGAAGAACTACAATTCAATTCAATTCAATTCAATTCAATTCAATTTTATTTATAGTATCAAATCATAACATAGGTTATCTCGAGACACTTTACAGATAGAGTAGGTCTAGACCACACTCTATAATTTACAAAGCAACCAACAATTCCAACAATTACAGTAATTCCCTCAAGAGCAAGCAGTGCGACAGTGGCGAGGAAAAACTCCCTCTTGGGAAGAAACCTCGGACAGACCCAGGCTCTTGGTAGGCGGTGTCTGACGGGCCGGTTGGGGGGTGTGATGAACAGTGGCGATAATAGTCACATTAATAATGGAACAGTGACTGGATGTAGCGGGAAGCTGCAGGGTTCAGCAGGAAGTAGCAGGGTTCAGCAGGACGCAGCAGGGCACCGTTGAGCTCAGCAAGGAGTGCAGCAGGACCCCGGCGACAGCTGGAACCAGGATCTTGGTGCCAACGTTCTCCAAGGAAATACGCTGGGGGAAAAAAACATAAGGACTCCGGGGAAACTCCCCAGAAGCTAGGATTAGTAACTAGCATTTCCGGGACGGGATACACGCAAATAGTAATAGTAATAGTAATAGAAAGGGAGAGGAGGGAGCAGCTCAGTGTGTCAAAGGAAGGAAGTCCCCCGGCAGTCTAGAATTATAACAGCGTAACTATAACAGCGTAACTAAGAGAGACAGGTCATAAGGAGAGGTAGCTTTTTCGGGCTTAGAACTCTCCCCCTGCCGGATTGGGCTTGGCTGGCCTGCCTCCCTCTACTTTGTTATGTATTATTAATCTAACAATTATGAAGAGAAGCAGTTGGGCCAGTTAGGTGAACACTGCAACTCCTCACTCCCTAACTATAAGCTTTATCAAATAGAAGAGTTTTAAGTTCATTCTTGAAAGCGATTACAGTTTCTGCCCCCGAACCCAGATCGGGAGCTGGTTCCATAGGAGAGGAGCCTGATAACTGAAGGCTCTGGCTCCCATTCTACTTTTAGAGACTCTAGGTACCACCAGTAACTCTGCATTCTGGGAGCGCAGTGCTCTAGTGGGACAATAGGGTATTAGGAGCTCTTCTAGATATGATGGTGCTAGACCATTTAGAGCTTTGTAGGTCAAGAGAAGGATTTTAAACTCAATCCTGTATTTTACAGGAAGCCAGTGCAGAGAAGCTAATACAGGAGAGATATGATCTCTTTTCTTAGTTCTTGTGAGAACACGCGCTGCAGCATTCTGGATCAGCTGGAGAGTCTTAAGGGACTTATTTGAGCAACCTGACAGTAGGGAATTACAATAGTCCAGCCTAGACGTAACAAATGCATGAACTAGTTTTTCAGCGTCGTTTTGAGACAGGATATTCCTAATTTTGGCAATGTTACGAAGATGAAAAAATCCTGTTCTTGAGGTTTGTTTTAGATTGGCATTAAAGGATATATCCTGATCAAAAATAACTCCTAAATTTCTGACAGTAGTGCTGGAGGCCAGGGCAATACCATCCAGAGTAGCTATATCTTTAGATAATGAGGTTCTGAGGTGTTTAGGTCCCAGTACAATAACTTCAGTTTTGTTAGGGTTTAACATCAGAAAATTATATGTCATCCAGGATTTTATATCTTTAATGCACGCTTGAAATTTAGCTAGCTGACTGGTTTCGTCTGGCTTGATTGACAAGTATAATTGGGTGTCATCTGCATGAACCCCATTGCTAACTTTAACGTACTTGGAGGATTTATCATTAACATTAACAAATTGAGATCGATCAGAGAAATAAGACTTAAACCAGCTTAGTGCGATTCCTTTAATGCCAACCAAGTGTTCCAATCTCTGTAACAGGATTGAATGGTCAATAGTGTCAAATGCAGCACTAAGATCTAGTAAAACAAGAATGGAGACAAGTCCTTTGTCTGCAGCAGTTAAAAAGGTCGTTAGTAATTTTCACCAGTGCCGTCTCTGTGCTATGATGCTTTCTGAATCCTGATTGAAAGTCATCAAATAAACTATTGCTATGTAGAAAATCACATAACTGATTAGCAACCACCTTCTCAAGGATCTTGGATAGAAAGGGAAGGTTAGATATAGGTCTATAGTTTGCTAAGACCTCATGATCTAGGGTGGTTTTTTTCAGAAGAGGTTTTATCACAGCTACTTTAAATGACTGCGGTACATAACCTGTTAATAAGGACATATTGATCATATCTAGTAATGAAGTGTTTACCACGGGAAACGCTTCTTTGAGTAATCTCGTTGGGATGGGGTCTAAGAGACAGGTAGATGGCTTAGCTGAGGATATCTTTAACATTAATTGTTGAAGGTCTATAGGATAAAAGCAGTCTAAGTATATGTTGGGACTAGTCGTTATTTCTAGCGACTCTGCATTTAAAGGTAAACCGTTAAAAGTTGAGGGCAAAAGGTGACGGATTTTATCTCTAATTGTTGTAATTTTATCATTAAAGAAGCTCATAAAGTCGTCACTACTCAGAGCTAAAGGAATAGATGGATCAGTAGAGCTGTGACTATCTGTCAGCCTGGCTACAGTGCTGAAACAGAAACCTTGGGTTGTTCTTGTTTTCTTCTATTAATGATGAGTAATAGTTTGATCTGGCCTTTCTTAGGGCCTTCCTATAGGTTTTGAGACTTTCTTGCCAATCCAAACGGGATTCTTCCACTTTTGTGGAACGCCACTTACATTCAAGGTTTCGCGAGATTTGTTTTAATTTGCGAGTTTGGGAGTTATACCAAGGAGCTAATTTCCTTTTGCTTCATCATCTTCTTTTTCAGGGGAGCAACGGAGTCTAAGGTCGTCCGTAGGCAGGTCGTAGCACCGTCTACAAATGTATCAATTTGAGAGGGACTGAGGTTAACATAGAGGTCCTCTGTTATGTTAAGGCATGACATAGAGTTGAATGCTGTTGGAATATCGTCTTTAAATTTAGCTATAGCACTGTCAGATAGGCATCTGGTGTAGAAGCTTTTATCTAATTTAATATAGTCAGGTAGTAAGAATTCGAAAGTGATTAAAGAATGATCTGATAATACCGAATTCTGCGGAAATATTATTAAATCCTCAATTTCAATACCATATGCCAGCACAAGGTCGAGGGTGTGGTTAAAACAGTGCGTCGCCTTGTGCACACTCTGACTGAAACCGATTGAATCCAGTAATGAGTTGAAAGCAGTAGTAAGGCTATTGCTGTCAACGTCCACATGGATATTAAAATCACCTACAATAAGTACTTTGTCTGATTTAAGGACTAAACATGATAAAAAACTCTGAGAATTCAGATAAAAAATTCAGAATACAGACCTGGAGCCCTGTAAATAACAACGAATATAATTGGCTGTAATGTTTTCCATTTTGGATGTTGAAGATTAAGAACAAGACTTTCAAAGGAGTTATAATTTAATTTAGGTTTAGGAGTAATTAACAGGCTTGCATCAAAGATGGCTGCAACTCCTCCTCCTCGGCCTGAGCCTCTAGGAATTTGAGCATTAATATGACTGGGAGGAGTGGCTTCATTTAGACTAACATAGTCATCATGGCCCAGCCAGGTTTCAGTAAGACAAAATAAGTCAATGTTATTATCTGATATCAACTCGTTTACCAATACTGCTTTAGAAGACAGAGATCTAATATTTAATAGTCCACATCTAATTTTCCTATTTTGTTCTATCGTTGCAGTCGTTTTAATTCCAATTAGGTTGTTAGGTATAGCGCATCTTTTGTTTACCTTTGATTTAACCGATCTAAGTCGGGGGAACAGACACCGTGCTTATTAGACTATGAGTGGGTGACTGCTCCAACGGAAGCACAGAGGGGCGCGTAATACTGCACCTCTGATTACTAATATCAAGCTTGGGTTGTCATGGTTTATGTCTGATAAACTCGGTCAGATTTTTTGATATGAGAGCGGCTCCGTCCCAGGTGGGATGAATGCCGTCTCTCTCCATCAGACCAGGCTTTCCCCAGAACGCCCCCCCCACTTACTCACACAGCCCACATCATTAGCTGGGCACCACCCCGACAACCAGCGGTGGAAGGATGACGTACGGCTGTACATTTCATCATTAGTCAGGTTTGGCAGGGGTCCAGAGAAAACTACTGAGTCCGACATTGTCTTTGCGTATGCACAAAGTGACTCAACATTCAATTTAGTGATCTCCGATTTACGACCATTACCCCCCTACGTGAAGTATGATCTTACTGTATTTACGGTTCTTTTTGGCCAGCAGCTCTAGATGGGTTTCTATATCGCCCGCTCTGGCCCCGGGGACACATATGACCGTAGGTACTTTAGCCGCTGGGGCCGTCGGCTTCACATATCGCAGTATAGAGCTCCCAATAACCAGAATTGGCTTCTCAGCGGGTGTATCACTGAGTAGGGAGAACCTGTTAGAGAGGTGAAGACGCTCCGGTTTAGAGCGACCGTCACCACGTGCACTCCCTGGTCTAGATCTAACGCTACGCTTCCCTCGGACAGTCACCCACTCGCCCGGCTGCTCGGGGGTCTGCCGGGGGGACAGCTAGCAGAAGCTAAAGAAGCTAGAGAAGCTACAGTATGGTGGTCCGCATTAACTATATGGAGCTGGCTAGCTACGGAAGCATACGATTCTGATTCCATGGTGCGGAGCCGTGACTCAAATTCACTAAGCCTCGCCTCCAGAGCAGCGAATATACTACATTTATTACATGTATCGTTATCACTAAAGGAGGCAGAGGAATAGCTAAACATTTGACACACAGAGCAAGAAAGAGCAGGAGAGGGAGAGGAAGTAGCCATAATGGCTAAGCTAAAGTAGCTAACAGCGTTTTAACAATTGTAAATTCAGCGAGTCAGTCACTGTAAGTGAAACTAAGTATAAGTGCTTGAGTAAAACAATTGTAATTCAAATGCAATCCAGGCAAATAGCCGCTAATTTAAGCAGTAAAGCAGAGTTCAGTAAGTTATTGCCGGAGCAGCAAATTAGCGTTTGTAACACGGGAACACCGGAAGTGACACAATACGCTCACCTTACACGTCAGCACGTCCTCCAAAGTCGTATTGAAAAGGAAACTCATTGAATGAGAAGGTGTGTTGTTGTTGTTGTTCAAGCTTTGTAACAGGTTCTGGGGCCTGTCTAAAGTGGGAGTTGTAGTTTTTAAATATATTGGTATATTTCTCATAATTAGAAGTTGACAGTGTATAATTTTGGATACACCCTGGTTTTTTAGGATGGGGAACACACTGGTGTCATTAGATTTTAAAAATCAAATCGTTAAATAGGTGAAAATAGCTTATTACCATTTTTGACATTGCTTACAGTGGGTAAACTTTGGAGACCATATCTACATGATAGCTAAGTTCCAGAGCTTTCTAGAACAGCTGGTCCTATGTGTGTAGCACCTTCTATAATAGCTGGTCTTATGTGTGTAGTACCTTCTATAACAGCTGGTCCTATGTGTGTAGCACCTTTTAGAACAGCTGGTCCTATGTGTGTAGTACCTTCTGTTGCTAAATGACAAGCCTTCAAACATGGACTGGGTTCAAGGTTCAGAGGTCAACATTTCAAAGCAGGAGTGATGTATCCTCTTCAGACTGACATATGTTACTCTCCAGGTTGAGACCTTTCATTGTTGGGTTTACTCTTGTAGGGTACAGATTGATCATTAGCAAATTATCAAAATATGTTTTATCAATATTAATAAAGTTATGAATATGGTCGTTAATAACTTTATCAAATCGATAAACACTCAAAACGGGGCACCACCCTGTAAGTCAGGGACCAATGATCAACTGTGGAACAGTCTCATTTCTGTTAAAAATCCCTTAAAAGGATTTAAAGGAAGGGGTGATTTCGAGCACAGACCTGTCTAGCCAGCAGTTATTACAATAAGTACACAAATAATCACAAGCAACTGCTAATTAAAGTATAATAAGATTTATTAAAACGTCACAATTATCAGTAGCCAATCAGCAATCCTTCAATAATAAACGTATATAACTCTTTTACAATATCACAATCAAAAACAAGCAAGAAACCAAAAACAGCAGAGACACCTCTGTGTCTGTGCGGTGTGTGTGTGTGTGTGTGTGTGTGTGTGTGAGTGAGTGGGAGTAAAGGGGCGGGGTCGAAGTGTAGTCTAACACGAGCCACTAAACTGGCTACTCCAGTGAGCTACACCTAACTATTTAGCCTCAAGAGGGCGGTAGTGGTACTGGGTGCGCCCGGAGGGGTGAAGAAGCCCAGGTGGGTTGCGGAACAACGCCCACGGTTATGCTAAGTCAAGCTTTAGCCCTATACGTGCTACACGTGGTTAAGCTAGCAGCTTTAGCTCGGGCTACGTAGCTAGCTTGGATGTATGTGTGTGTGTGTGTGTGTGTGTGTGTGTGTGCGCGTGTGTGCGTGTAAAGAGGAAAAGAGAGAAAGAAAAGGAGGGAAACACGATTTATGGAAACAAACACTTAAAACCTTGATCTCTGGGGTAACGGGACTAACCGCTCTCTCCGTTTTACTCAAGACTCTAACTTAACGTGGCGTTATAGCAGAGTCTGAGGTTTGTTTAACGGTAAAGAGCGTTTACTCCCCGGCACGCTCTATGAGCGTGCAGCTAACTCAGCTTTGTACAGTAAACCTCCACGGCGGTAGAGCTTAGATCGGGCCCAAAAAATCAAGCCCGACCCTGCCCGAGCCCGTGCACGTTGTGTCCGAGCCCGGCCCGGCCCGACACATTAACTGGAATTATGAGCCCGAGCCCGACTTCAACCCGACCCTTTTTTAATCCGTGGGCCGTCATAACTGACGTTCTCAACTACAATTCAGAGTTGTTTGAACTGCAGAATCTGTTTAAAATTATCTTAATGAATAATGCAACAAGAGCGAAGCATGTAAACTGCGCTGTTTGTTTATTCAGAATGGAACGGATCGCAAATGGATCTGAATGAAGAAACGTAAAAAAAAAAACTCAACGTATTTCTCTGGGAGGGCTTGCCTTGCCCTCAGGGTGAGCCTATGCTTGGAGAAGTAACAAAAGAGGACGTTGAAGGCTGACTATCATCTTTTCTGCCACGGCGAGCCTGCTTCATGTGTCTCTTCATCATCCGCTTCTCCGTTTTATCAGCTGTCATAGGCGAACAGCGGCCGCACTTAATGCACTCAACAAAGCCGACACATATGTTGTCACTGCCCACGACTTGTTTAAAATGGTTCCATACCTCCGATTTTCCTCCAAACTTGCTCAAAGGTAATTCTCCTGTTTTTCTTTTTTTCTTTACATCCTCAAGCTCCATGTTGCACTTAACTCCACAATACAGCCCGCAGCCCCGGTGTGATGCGTGCGAGAGGAGGAGACTCCGCGCATGAGACATGTTGCATTTTGTAACTGTAGTCCAACTTGTGTAACTTTTTGGACACATTTGTTAGGCTACTTTGGCCTAAATATAGCCTAAATAGATACTAGTTCTGATTATGGCATAGCTTTCTCCCCACCCAATTAGGCTAAAGTAATGATAAAAAAAAAACACAAATGCTTGATCAAGGGTCCGGCCCGGCCCGGCCCGGCCCCGGCCCGGCCCGACTTCGGGCCGGGCTCGGGCCGAGAATCTAAACTCTACACGGCGGGAGTGTGAGCTACAGTTCAACACAACTTTCAACAATATCTGGATCAGTGATATTCTTCACAACAGCACATAGGACGCAGCGGTCCGATCACACATTAATGGTAAACAAAAATAGCAATACCTTTTTACACATTAATAAACACCCTAGTTCTTAGATCTGCCCAGAACCATAAAAGCCGGTGAACAGAACTGGGTTAACCTCTCGTCAGAAATTAACGGCCGTACCGTCCAAGGCAGTGGAGCGGAAACAAAGCCGAGTCGACTTGCAAGAAAAGGCGTTGTCTCTTCTTCCTTGAGACGGGGGTTAGTTTACCCCTTTGCAGATTGGTGTAATACGACTTGTATTCACCAGGACCCTTTTGTATCACGGCCGATACAAACGTCTCACTCGACCAGCGAATGATGCGACGTTGACTCTCGAACAGCGCTGAACAATGCGTCTCCTTACAGCAAAAATTTACCTCGAAGAACCTCGAGCTCTGATCTCCGGCTCCCTTTATCTCCCTCCGCCGCCTGCTGGCGGCGAGTGGTGCGTTCAAGGAGCCGCGGCCAATCAGAAATCCCGAAACTCACCGAAGGTGTGAGGACTCGTCGTTGCAGTTTTCAAACCCTCCACCAGTCTGCCATTTCCCTCCTTTTTCTCCATCTTTCGAGATTCCTTTGTTAGGGGTGAGGGGTCACAGGCTGGTGACTTTCCTACAGGCCACACTTTGGCCTCAGGAAGTTTCAGGCCTCACAGAATAGTCTTGATCATAACTGTTAGGTTCCAACAGTCCCCCTTTTGGTCTGAAGGGCAGGTTGAACCCTGCTCTTTGGAGCAACCATGGACCAACAGGTTATATAAACAAAAAACAAGAGTTATTCTGAGAGCAACATAGCATCATTCATTCCTGGGAATGGGCAAAACAGTTCATAGTGTTCATCTGGTTACTGAGGTTATGGTGTCTGGGCAGACTCTGAGGCAGCGTCTGGGCAGACTTTTCTAACTACGATTTAAACTTTACGTAAAACATAACTGATAAAATACTTCACACTAATAACACTTTGACAATACTTCAAGTATCAGGTAAGACTGCGTGTACCCTCATAATGCACATTATGGTATAATGCCCAAAAAAAAAACAAAGTTGAGAGATAAAGAGAAAAAGAAGAAAGGACAGAGTGTGAGAGAGATCATTTGGGTGTCACTAACCAATCCCTGAAAGGATTGGCGCTGACTAGTGGGACGATGTGGGCTGCTGTGTGAAACGTGGTGGTACGAACAGAATCGAGTCAAGTTTAGTATGCAAATTCTGTATGTGTCTATACATTAAATGTGCGACTATCGCGGTGATGATCCAGCCACTAAGAAGGAGGCCCAAGGCAACCATGCTAACAGGGTGGTCTTGGTAAGACGCCGAACTCCCTACATGATTGGAAAACGTGGTGGTAAGCCCAGTAGGTTTGAGGCTGAACTGAACCAGTTTAGTCCCCTCAGCCAGAAGTTGCTGTTGGAGGGGGTATTCGATAGTGAGGTCGTGGCCTCGAAATGCATCCATGATCTCAATCTCGGCATCGTGTCTGTCGGGATCGAGATGATGGAGGACAATGTCATCAATATGAATGGTAGCTCCTTGGGGAACCGTTAAAAAATACCGTTTGGTTAGGTAAGGTCAACTTAGTGGCTGTGTCATGACGGTCGTAGGACATTAACGCTTCAGTGACGGGCGTACTGACGAGCCATCGGTTACCCGCCCGTTCCACCCTTGTTTCTGTTCCCTCGTCCCTTATGGACATACTACCCTGACATTTTTGTTCAGGTGTGTCGGCCCTCAGACCGCAGAGGTAGTTAGTGACATCTCTAACGAATGGGTTGCTCGGGCAGACCCAGTGTATGTCTTTTGTTTTAGTGCACATGTTAAGGTTAGGAATGAGGTAGAGTGAGGGGTTGTCCTCATGGAAAGCAATTGTGGGTGGGGTCTTAAGGTGTATATGTGTGTTACCTTTCCAGAAGCCCACGTTCAGTACAGACTTTAGTCGGTATATGTTTTGTCTTTCTAGAATAGGAAGATTGAGGATGAAACCTATCTCTAAGTTCTTAGAGTCTACTGAGATGGGGATTGCACTGCCAAGGCTATACGCCAGGTGTACCTGTGAAGGGTGTACTACCGTACTAGTGGCGGATTTCAAGATCTGTTCAACAAGTCCTAATGAGACTAGGTAGGCTGGAATTTTTCCCGCGCTGAGGCTATTGACTGAGGAGCTAACCTCCCTGACAAGGTCCTGCATTAGGTCTCTGACTATTCGTACGTACGTTAGGTCTTCTTGGACCACTTTGGACAACATCTCTAAGGCATGCATGGTGTTATTCAGGAGGGCAGAGTGCAAATTCACAGTAACTATGGTCCCCTGGAAAGTTTTTCCCAGGTTTTGTAACTGTTCTTGTTGGAGGAGGAGTCTCTGTTGGATCTCTGGCATTTCTTGGTCAAGTTCCCCCATGTGTCTCTGGAGTGCGCCGAGGCTAACTGAATTGGCCGCGGACAGGCCAATAGAAAATAATGACCCAATGGCTGAGGCTGCGATGAGCAGGCCGCCTAAGAAACGTTTAGGTCGTTTCCGGCCACTGAGGTCTTCTTCTGTGACTATGAACTTTTGCAGTTGTTCCAGAATGTGGGCAGTGGTCTGTTTAGCATGTTCTACTGTGTCATGGGTCTGGATCCCACTTAACCGTCCCTCGGTTAATTGGGGTGGTAGAACGATGTGTTTGCGGTAGACATCCCAGGGGTCTAGTCGTACATAGATTCTCTGGGTGAAGAGACCACACCGGGTGATTAGCAGTCCGGGCGTCCCCTGGAGGACAATCCCGGTGGGCGGGCCTGATTCAACCAACTCAGTTGGGAGAGGGGTTGCTAGCCCGAGGAGAATGCCAAGGACCCACAGTAGTTCCATCCTGCAACAGAACAGAGTTTTGATTACTAGGTGGACAGGGGATTTCTTTTAGGGGTTAGTGCATGCTCGCGGAAGTGGTTGGTCATGCAGTTATTCCTATGGGAAATAGTATATCCTATGTCTGTGTCGGGCTGTTCCCCCTTTCTACTGATGGGGAGTGTTCCCCTTCTGAAACGAGGGGTGGCGCCTCGTATGGCTTGATTTGGTTTGAATGGACCCATTTGTAGGTCGGTGGCTGTTTCGGCTTAGCCAATCTGATCCGGTACGCCACCGGGGAAAGTTTTCCAACAATCTCAACTGGGCCTGACCAGCTTGGTAGGAACTTTCGAGAGATTCCCACCGGTTTGGTGAATTAATGCTAGATTTGTTTTACATGTATTAGTGTGAGCAAACTCATACATAATGATAACTGGCTCTTTAACTAGAAAATGATCTCAGACTAGGAGGCAGTTCACTGAGGAGTGATGGTTAAAGTCTGTGATTATGGAAACATTATTGTAGTATGCAGCATCCTGATTGGTGGAAAATGCTTGCAGAAAGAAATGGCTGCTGTCAGGTAAACATGTCACTGTCAAAGACGTGGAAAAGCCCAGCTTTAATGATGAATGACTGATAAGCAGGCTATGGACTCGTCATGTATGCCTCATTTACAATGAAAGATGGTGTTGCAAAATAATACAACCAGCATCATCATCATCAAGAATGAAGAACTCGAACATAACGATCGTCATTCACGTGCATATTAAGTAGGCCTATCTGTTGTATCTGTCCACGTATCTGTTTTGGTCTTATAATAGCCTACCTCCATAGATTGTCCGCCCTAGCGGAGAGTTTGGTTTGTTCAGCCAGCAGTGAGGTTTACGAGACTTTGTCCAAATTTCCAGATTCCCGGCAACCTAAGATAAACAGTTAGACCAAACACCGACAGCTTTTGTTTTAGCTTGTTTGTAAAAATTGCAGAGTAGCCTAGAGCTGTGTTTGCGTAAAACAGCGCGGTGGACAAGAGTGGACTGAGCAGATTGAAATATCGCTTTCTACATGTTTATGCCGGTCTACACAGGTGAGTGCATTGATAAGTATTGACTTTCTACTCACAAAGGTTTAATTGTAGCCTATTTACAGAAAAGAGACCAGCGTAAGTTCATCTGCCCCAGCGGCCGTTGGTAACTCTGTATCGTTCCCAGTCAGGTGCTGCATGTTTTAACCTTTAACGCACACACATCTCGGCTCAGCTGTGTGTGTGTTTTAACGCACACACATCTCGGCTCAGCTGTGTGTGTGTTTTAACGCACACACATCTCGGCTCAGCTGTGTGTGCGGAGCTCGGGCATCGCTGTAGAGAATCCCGGCATGTGAATAGAGATGTAAATACAGGGGGCTGGGATTTTGCTCTAAATGCTTGAAATGATAAATAACAGAACACATTCTTTCCTCTTTACATTTTGTGAATTCATGATTATTCTGCGTGCCAGACTAAAAGCTTTGGCGGGCCGGATGTGGCCCGCGGGCCGCCAGTTGACGTTCACTGCTGTACTGTATGCGCCGGAGGACCACAACAACAATCTGTGATGCTATTAGCTGCCCTGATTGCTGCCCAATCGCGCTAGTAAATAAATTAATTATTGTTATAAATATAAAACGTCACTTAAGACCTATAATTTTCCCAATCATTTTTAATGTTAAAAATATTTGTTGGGGACCCCCCAAAATCTAAAAATAAATTCTTATAGGGGGTCCCTAATGACTTATGGGGGGTCCGGGACCCCCCCAGACCACCCTCATTTCGAACCCTGCAAATAAGTCCAAGCTATGCCAGAACTACCATAGCAAAAAAGAAAAAGATGGTAAGCTTAAAAACATGGAGTGGCCAGCACAGTCACAAGACTTAAACCCCATTGAGTTGGTTTGGGATGAACTGGACAGAAAAGTGAAAGCAAAGCAACCTACAAGTGCCACACATTTATGGGAACTTCTGCAACAGAGTTGGGAAGAACTTTCTGAAGAATATTTGATTTCCATTCCATTGATTTCCATATATATGTATATATATATATATATATATATATATATATATATATATATATATATATATATATATATATATATATACTCGTACCACATTGATCTGTAGTATTCTCTCTACTACTGCAGTTCTTTTACAGGGATGTATTTATATGTAGTACCATAATGAAACACATCGCCTATTTTGTACTACAATATTTAATGATTATAAGAACAATGACACAGTGAAACTATGGGTAGCTTGTGTGTGGGTGATCTAAAGTAACGTTTCAATGGTATTTCACAATCTATTAGTTTTTTGAACCAGTGATTGTGCAAGTGCAATATTTCTTATGAATGCACAATGCAATGTCTTGAACATTGGACAGTCTGTGTTACAAGTGATGACCGTTTTGAGGTTTCTGTCTAGAGCTTTGAAAAATGACATCAAGGTTCTGAAATTAGTAGCAAAGTGATTGTAAAAAACTGATCTCTCTGAACTCATCAATTAACAAAATGCAGTGAATGAACAGAAGAGAAATCTAAGTCAAATCAATATTTGGTGTGACCCCCCTTTGCCTTCAAGAACACATTAATTCTTCTAGGTACACTTGCTCAAAGTTTTTGAAGGACCTCGGCTGGTAGGTTGTTCCAAACATCTTGGAGAACTAACCACAGATCTTCTGTGGATATAGACTTCCTCACATTCTTCTGTCTCTTCATGTTACCCCAGACACACTCGATAATGCTGAGATCAGGGCTCTGTGGGGGCCATGCCATCACTTCCAGGAATTCTTGTTCTTCTTTACACTGAAGATAGTTCTTAATGCCATTAATCCTGACCAAATCCCAAACTCCATTTGCAGAAATGCAGCCCCAAACTTGCAAGGAACCTCCACCATGCTTCACTGTTGCCTGCAGACACTCATTATTGTACCGCTCTACAGCCCTTCGGCCAACAACCTGCCTTCTGCTACAGCCAAATATTTCATCAGTCCAGAGCACCTGCTGCCATTTTTCTGCACCCCAGTTCCTATGTTTTCGTGCATAGTTGAGTTGCTTGGCCTTGTTTCAATGACAGAGGTATAGCTTTTTGGCTGCAACTCTTCCATGAAGACCACTTCCTGCCAGACTTCTCCAGACAGTAGATGGGTGTACCTGGGTCCCACTGGTTTCTGCCAGTTCTGAAATGATGGCACTGCTGGACATCTTCCGATTTCGAAGGGAAATAAGCTTGATGTTTTTTTCATGGCAAGTTTCCTTGGCCGACCGCTGCGTCTACGATCCTCAACGTTCCCTGACTTTTTGCAAGTGTACCTATAAGAATTGATGCTGGTTTGAAGGCAAAGGGTAGTAACACCAAATATTGATGTGATTTAGATGTTTTTTTGGTCGCTCACTTTGCATTTTGTAAATTGATAAAAATAAACTTTCAAATTAATTAATTAAATTAAATTTATTTATTAAATTAAATAAAATTATTTATATTTTTTGAAAGCAGTCTTAGTTTACAGCAATTTTTCACAACTGCCTAAGACTTTTGCATAGTACTGTATATATACACACACAGTACAAAAGGTAAAGGTATTTGTTTGTCACATACACGTACATGTAGCAAAATTCATTCTCTGCATTTAACCCTTCCCTCAAGGGAGCAGTGGGCAGCCATTTACAACTCCAGATCTGAGCCAATGCCTAGATCAAGGGCACTGCCTGGAGAACCTAGTACAAATGAAACCCACTCAAACATGGGGAGAACATGCAAACTCCACACAGAAAGGCCCCGGAACGACCTGGATTCGAACACAGAACCTTCTTGCTGTGAGGCCACAGTGCTAACCATTGGGCCACCATGTTGACACAAATATATATGTATATATAATGTATATATCTCAATCATCAGTAACGAGTTGGCAGAATTGGACAAGCAGTTCCAAGGGCCTGAATCCACACAGCGCAGTACTGTCAATACTGTAAATAGTCTTAAAAGGTAGTACATGGGACCATAAAAACGGTGTCTGATAAACAGTAGTACATTACAGTAAAGGTAGTACATGGGACCATAAAAACGGTGTCTGATAAACAGTAGTACATTACAGTGAAGAATGATGATGAAATATTACATCCATAGATAATGTAGTCTAATTGGTTCATGCTCCACACTAACTGGTGACAATGAATCTCGTTATCTTGAAACTTTCATGATCTAACCATGGAATATTGTTTGTTTCCATACAACTATGTATTACAGTTTTTTATAGTCACTACGATACATTTCTAAATACTTAGGTCATTTTTTCAAAACTCTTAGCACAGTTCTCTTAACCAACTTTCAGCTCGGCACAGCAGTTCATTTCACATTCAAAATGCACTAAAACTACCAAATCACTTCATACATGTCTCAAATCAACTCCTCCCATAACACTAGCAAAGGTTGACAGCCAACAAACACACTTTTTCACCCACAAAACAATTACCTAAAATACACTAACAACAGGTATCATTATACAATGTTTTACTGTAATGTGTAAAACAAGGACACCTCTCTACTGTTTAGAATTCGTTGCAATATATGTTACTGGAATGAATCAGACATGATGCAGTACGCTTCAATATATTGTATGTCTTTTATTTGCACTGAGTAATTCCAAATACAAGAATTTGTATACACACCATCCACTTATACAGATACAATAGGAATGTTAATCTACTCAGACTTCTGCATTTGGCCACAGGTTCTCATCCACATCACATCTTATTAGCATTCCTAGGGCAATACACCTAGGAAAGAACCTTCTGGCATGCCTGATCCATCCCTGGCAATCTTCTGCTGATATGTCCAGGCATCCAGCATTCATAGCTTCCAGGAGGGACATTTAATTATGTGGATGGTGGTCATAAACCTTCCACCTCCATGAGGAAAATAATTCCTCTATGGGGTTGATGAATGAAGAGTAAGGTGGGACACCATTCTGGGATGGGCTGCAAACCACTCTGTGACTGCACGGGAGTGGTGAAATGCCACATTGTCCCATACACTTATAAATGTTGGCTGATTTCTTCTCTCTGCATCCCTTTCCTCAACTAGCATAACACTTTCATAGAGATCATGCAGGAATACAAGGAGACGCTCAGTGTTGTATGGCCCAATTAGTGGTTTTTGTAACAGCAGTAGTAGTAGTAGTGGATATTGCTGCGCACATTGTGATGTTGGCACCCCTCTGGCCCGTGACATCCACTGTGGCTCTCTTCCCAATCCCATTCCTTCCTCGTCGCCGTGTTTTGGCCAAGTTCAAACCCGCCTCATCCACAAAGATGTGCGGTGTTTGCCTGCCTTCAATCTCCACGACTCTCTAAAATAAATCCACAAGGCAACATAGGAGTTAGGCTATTGCAGTAGTATACATTACCTAAAATGTATGTCTTTGTGTGTGGTTGGTTTTGTTCAAAAACAGTTCTGTATTTTACAGTATTGTGATCTTACCTGGACATATTGGTTCCTGAGTTGCCTGACACGTTCAGAGTTCCTCTCAAAAGGCACAGCATACAACTGCTTCATCCTGACCTGATGTTTTTTCAGGACTCTAGAAATAGTTGTTATGCTTACACTGTGAATATTTTCAAAAGTAACGTCTGCCAAGACTCTGTCGAGAAACTCAGTGAGTTTTATGCTGTTGTTTCTGCTGACCATATCAACAATGGCAGTTTCCTGCACATCAGTGAACATCCTACGTCTCCCACCTGTGCGAGGTAGCCATTGAGTCCTAAGCAGAAAAGCAAAAGCAATTACACACAAGTGGGTTTGCAGGCTTTGCTCTATTTACTTCTGTAATGTGCAGCTCAGTCAGATGCAATGCAGAATACAACTTACCTGTTGGTTTGCCAGAAAACTCTAACAATAGATGCCACTGTTGAGCGTTGCAGATTTGGCTGCACTCTCTGACCAGCCTCTCTCATTGAGAGACCATGATTGATTACATGATCAATTACAGTAGCTCTAATCTCATCTGAGACTACAGCTCTTGATCTTCCTCTTCTTCTTCCACCACGCATATGAATTCCTCGCCCCCTCCCAGCCACTCTTCTTCCTCTTTCAGCCACTTCTCCATCTCTGGCTGGGTCCATGTTTACGTCACAATACAAAACTATTCGGAGGTTGTCTCCTTTTGTAATGAAATTGAAAGAGTGACATCTGTGCAGTTGTTCAGCCATAATGAGAATCAGCTGTGGTTAGTCCAATTGTCCAGTTGTTTTCATAGCATTTAATTTTTCGATTCAAAATATATTTACTTACAATATTACTGTAGAAATGTAGCAAATGGCTGTTGTTGGGGACCAAAAGTCTGGTTAAACCTGATTTTAACCAAAAGGCCTCAGATTAAACTGACCTCTGTATACAGGACACATGTGCTCAGAGACAAAGGAACATTTGGCCAAGACAAAGGAATCTTGGCCTGTATGTAAACTCCAAAGATGGGATAATTCACACCTCTATGCGAAAGGGCCAGCCAGAAGGGAAACGCCTCACAACTGGCAGGAAGTCAAAGGACTACAAGACTGTAGTTTTTCACCCTGTCAAGAGTTTTGAGTCTTCCTATTGGTTCAGCGGGACCATAAAAACAGCATGGGGCCTTAACCTATAAAAAGCCTGATCCTAGGAAAATCCTAGTCTTCACTTGCAACTCTGTTGCTGAAAGGAGGCGCGCAAGCGCTTGTGCTGAACTTTCATTTTCTGGAGAAAGTGGATTTTATTTCGGTGGATCCTTGAAAAACGCACCAGTGTTTTTCATAACTGCAGTGAGAAGGAAACAACGTTTTTCTTCTCAAAGTCGACCAAACTCCCCCCTTTCTGCCTTTTTTGGAGGGAAGTTTCTCCGTGGTTGCTGACGAGCACCAAGGAAGTCGTTCTGTTTCATTTCTGTGGAAATTTATGGACAGGAATAAACGGACTGAACACACCGTAAGAAGGCTTACGTCTGGGCAGAGATAAGTAGTGTGTTTATTAATGAGCAAAGGGTTCGCTACCACTTGTTGCCATTAATGTGATCTGATTTAATCATGTACTCGTCCATATGTGATTATTAATCTGTTCTGTGAATGTATCAATAGATCATGGTACAGTTGATGTTGTGTTAAAGTAGCTGGGTTAAAACCGTAATTGCTATCTGCTACTCACTCCTTTCAGGAGTTTTAATTACTGTCCGCGATAGAATCGCAAAAATCAGCTGTTAGCTACTGGAGTGGTTATAGTGACGTTTTCCTCAGCAAACCAAAAGTCTCAGTCTGTTCTAACTACACGTTAGCCCAGACCTGAGTGGCTGAGGGGAACTGGGTCATTATCGATAACTGAGATCAGAGTGCCTCTTTTCTTTACTCTTCTTCTCTTTCTTCTTTTACTAACACACACACACACACACACACACACACACGGACACAAGCTAGCGTTAGCTCCCAAGCTAATGCTGCTAGTTTTAACCACGTGGGGTAGGCTTACGTTTGTATAGAGCTAACACACTAGCTACCATACCGGCTAAGCATGCGCGTTGCCTAGCAACCCCCCCCCCGGCTTCTTCAGCCCTTCCTCGTGCACGCAGCACCACTACCGCCCTCTTGAGGCTAAATAGTTTTGTGCAGCTCACAGGAGTAGCCATTTTGGTTTCGTGTTAGAAATACATGTCGACACCGCCCCTCCTCTGTCACCCCCCCCACCACCACACACACACACACACACACAGACACGTACATGCTGCCTTGTTTTTACTTTGTTTTTGGTTGTGATATTATAAAAAGTTATATGAGTTTATTATTGAAGGATTATTGTTTAGCTACTGATAATTGTGACGTTAATAAATCTTATTATACTTAATTAGCAGTTGCTTGTGATTATTTGTGTACTTGTTGTAACAATTGCTGGTCGATCAGGTCCGTTGCTTGGATTCACCCCATTCCTTTATTTCCTTTTAAAGGGATTACCACAGAAATGAGACTGATCCACAGTTTGATTATTGGTCCCTGACTTGCAGGGTGGTGCCCCGTTGTGATTGTTTGTTGATTTGATGAAGTTATTAATAACCATATTCATAACTTTATTAATATTGATAAAACATCTTTGATAATTTGCCAATGATCAAATCTGTACCCTACGAGAATCCTACACTGTCTTACAGTTTTTTACAATCACTTTGCTACTAATTTCAGAACCTTGATGTCATTTTTCAAAACTCTAGACACAAAACTCAAAACGGTCATCACTTGTAACACAGGCTGTCCAATGTTCCAAACATTGCATTGTGCATTCATATCTTTAAAGACATTTTGCACTTGCACAATCATTGGTTCAAAATACAAATTTATGGTGAAATACCATGGAAACGTTACTTTAGATCACCCACACACAAGCTACCCATAGTTTCACTGGGTCATTGTTCTTACAATCATTAAATATAGTATTACAAAATAGGTGATACATGTTTCATTATGGTACTACATGTAAATACATCCCTGTAAAAATACTGCAGTAGTAGAGAGAATACTACAGACCAATGTGGTATAAGTATATATGATATATGATATATATATATCATCATCATCATCATCATATCCTTTATTCAGGACATACAAAAAAAACGGTCCATAGCACAATACAAAACATTGCAAAAGGCAGCCAAGTATATATATATATATATATATATATATATATATATATATATATATATATATATACATATATACCCTTTATTTACAGTATCCAGGTAAGTTAATTGAGAACAAATTCTCATTTGCAACGACAACCTGTCACATTCACACAGTTCCACATTCATACCTGGAAGCTGCCCAGTACAACTCCAGTCTGATCTGCTGGCCACTGAGCAGTATATATATATATATAGTATATATAAATCATATATCTCAATCATCAGTAACGAGTTGGCAGAATTGGAAAAGCAATTCCAAGCGCCTGCATCCATACAGTGCAGTACTGTCAATACTGTAAATAGTCTTAAAGGTAGTACATGGGGCCATAGAAACAGTGTCTGATGAACAGTAGTACATTACAGTAAAGGTAGTACATGGGAGCATAGGAACAGTGTCTGATAAACAGTAGTACATTACAGTAAAGGTAGTACATGGGAGCATAGAAACAGTGTCTGATAAACAGTAGTACATTACAGTAAAGGTAGTACATGGGAGCATAGGAACAGTGTCTGGTAAACAGTAGTACATTACAGTAGTAGTACATGGGACCATAGGAACAGTGTCTGATAAACAGTAGTACATTACAGTAGTAGTACATGGGAGCATAGAAACAGTGTCTGATAAACAGTAGTACATTACAGTAAAGGTAGTACACGAGACCATAGAAACAGTGTCTGATAAACAGTAATACATTACAGTAAAGGTAGTACACGAGACCATAGAAACAGTGTCTGATAAACAGTAATACATTACAGTAAAGGTAGTACATGGGAGCATAGAAACAGTGTCTGGTAAACAGTAGTACATTACAGTAATGAAGGATGATGAAATATTACATCCATAGATCATGTAGTATAATTGGTTCATGCTCCACGCTAACTGGTGACAATGAATCTCGTTATCTTGAAACTTTCATGATCTAAACATGGAATATTGTTTGTCTGTTTCCATACAACTATGCATTAAGAGTAATGCAACAGTTACTTATCATTTTGAGTAGTTGTATCAATTGATAGTTAGATGATTGTAATGGAATGAATAGACAATCATCTGAACTGTAATGTGTGAATTGCCTTTTGAAATAGTAGTACTTTGATGTTAAGTTGTGTCATATTGAACAGCTGATCTTTGTTTTATGTGGATTGTATCCAAGCAATTGAAACAGGTGTTAAGGTTTTTGAAAAATGTGTATTTTGATCTTTGGTTGTGAGTTTTGTGTCTAGAGTTTTAAAAATGACGTCAAGGTTCTGAAATTAGGGCCAAAGTGATTGTAAAAAAACATCCCTAATGCTGCAGCTGTGGGAGTGTAAATATATTGTATAATATGAAATATGAATGAAATAATAATTGTACTTTTTTCTTTCTTCCTCTTTTCCTTCCCATATCTCTTTCTTCATTGTCCTCCTCTTTCCTTTCCATTTTATATGATCTCTTCTCCTTTTATCCGTCCATCTTCTCTCTCTCGTCTCTTCCTCCCCCTGCAGGCCGTCTCTCGCTCTGCAGCCGAGAAACACTTTCACCTTCAGCCCAGGTTCAAGGGTGTGTGTGTGTGTGTGTGTGTGTGTGTGTGTGTGTCTGTGTCTGTGTGTGTGTGTGTGTGTGTGTGTGTGTGTGTGTGTGTGTGTGTGTGGGTGTGGGTGTGTTACTGAGAAGGTGTGACTTCCATAGAACAAGACACTTCTGAGGGTGGGAACATGTGTGTGCAGCAGCAAAATTCCCAGTTAGTGAGCGGAGATAACATGGTGTGTGTGTGTGTGTGTGTGTGTGTGTGTGTGTGTGTGTGTGTGTGTGTGTGTGTGTGTGTGTTCGTTTTTTTACTTACTGCCCTGGGGAAGGTTGTCTATTACCTAAGAAAGTGCCTAATCAAACTTCTTGGGAAAATACTTCAGGCACTAAACTGGAATCTATTCTGTTTTGAATGTGTGGTTAACAGTTTTGACAGCAGTGTGTTAGCATTTGAACAAAGTGCTGTAAATCTACAGTGTTGTGCACGTTGTGGTTAAAGTCATGGGATAAGTGTATAGAGTTATGAAACTGTGCTCAAGCAATGAAAAACAAACTAGAGTCTGGTACACATGAACTGCTGAACAGCATCTAGTTTGTTTTCATTGCTTGAACACAGTTTTCAAAACTCTACACACTTATCCCATGACTTTCACCACAAAGTGCACAACACTGTAGATTTACAGCACTTTGTTCAAATGCTAACACACTGCTGTCAGAACTGTTATAACCACACATTCAAAACAGAATAGATTTCAGTCTGGTGCCTATCAAACACTGCTGATTGGAGTTTTAGCTGAAAGCCTAAGCAGGTGTCTAGTTTTAGACTAGTTAGTGAACATATATGGTATTTATACAGAGAAAGATCAGAAAGCCTTTTTTTGTATACAAACACCAAATAAGAATGAAACAATTATACCCTATACTATTTGAGAGAAACAGGTAAAAGAGCAAAGATACCAATATGTCCAGCTAAGATGTCAGAGGTTATATACACAGCTATAAAAAAAGTGAAAAACACTATATCTTTACTATAGTAAAACTGTGTTCTTACTGTTTTTCAGAAAGTAATGGAGGTGAAAGCAGTAGAAACACCACATTCATTAGTATTTAGAGATGATGCAGACATCCAATGTGATGAAGAAAACTTGCCACATGATGCTGGAGAGAGGCAGGATTAGTCACACTATTACTTACCGTATATACCCGAATATAAGACGAGGTTTTTGTCCTAAAAATAGGCTGAAAAATGGGGGGTTGTCTTATATTCGCGATATAGACAAAATCACGGGGGGAAAGGTAGAAAGCAGGGGAAACAGTAAAGGGGGGCCAACACGATAGGCTATCTAATTACCGGTAGTGACAGTGTTATGAATTAAATAAACAATAAAGTGCCGCCATGGAGAGGTCAAGAGATTATCTTGAGAAAAGCGCTTCAAAGGTTGGTCAAATAAACCAACACGTTCGAAACAGTTATGACGCCAACTATAAACTTATGGTCGTGAATGAGGCGGAATCATCTAATAATTGCAAAGCTGCCAAAAAATTTGGAGTCACAGAATGCAACGTTCGGAGGTGGCGAGCACAAAAAGAACGACTAAAAAATACCAACAGCCAAAGGAAAGCTTTCCGTGGACCTCAAAGTGGCAAGTTTGCAGAACTTGATGACAGAATCTATGAATATGTGATAGAAAAACGTCGGGATGCGATGCCAATCACAAGAGGAATCATTCGGCTGAGGGCTCTGGAGTTAGCCAAGGAGCTGAACATACCGACAAATGAATTCAAAGCTAGCACTGGTTGGTGTACACGAATGATGCGGCGCAAAGGGCTGACACTGCGTCGTAGAACGAGTCTGGCCCAGCGCCTGCCCTCTGACTTCGAGGAGAAGTTGCTGTCTTTTCAGCGATATGTGCTTAAACTGAGGAAAACTCACTCATACCCCCTGGATCAGATAGGGAATGCTGACCAAACACCAGTGTTTTTTGACATGCCAACATCTGTCACTGTTGCCAAGAAAGGGGACAAATCAGTTATTGTGCGATCTACTGGAAATGAAAAAAAACGAATCACTGTAATGTTGGCGTGTATCGCTGATGGGACCAAACTTCCCCCGTATGTGATTTTGAAACGCAAGACTATGCCGAAGGATACGATGCCAGCTGGCATTATCGTACGTGCCCAGGAAAACAGCTGGATGGACACTGACCTGGTAGTGGACTGGCTCAAGGTAGTGTGGGGCAGGCGCCGCGGTGCGCTTTATAAGAAGAGAAATATGCTCGTTTTGGATGCATTCCGCGGACACTTGACGGAGCCCGTCAAAACTCAGTTGCGGAAAATGAACGGCGATCTAGTGATCATACCGGGGGGGATGACAAGCCAGCTACAGGTATTGGATGTAGTCGTCAACAAGCCATTCAAGGATAATCTGCGCAAGAGGTACACTGAGTGGCTCCTGTCAGGCGATCACTCACTGACGCCTACTGGAAAACTTCAGAAGCCAGCAGTGCATCGGCTCTGTACTTGGATCCTCCAAGCATGGGATGCCATAAGCCAGGAGAGCATCATTCATGGATTTAAAAAATGCTGCATATCAAATGCCCTTGATGGGAGCGAGGATGACATTCTGTGGGAGGGGCTCGTGGAGCATCATGATAGTGATGACTGTGAGAGCGAGCATAGCGAGGCAGGGGATCTCTGTGAGGTATAGGCCTAGTTTAATGTGCAGCATAAAGGCCCATTTTCACTGCTGTTCTTATTGCAACCCCACAGTTTGGTTTGTTTCAAGACTTTAATGTCAGATGTGTTTGATTAAAAGCAGATGGTTATTTTCTATATATTCACAGTACCACAATTGCATACATAGGCCTTCATAATTATTGCATTTTTGTGAAAAGGTTATTCATTTTTGTCACTCATTCATTCATTTCTGAATTCATTGACATGAGTGCACTTTATTTTGTGACAAATTAATCAAAATATTTAATGAATGGTGTTAAAATGTTTTTTTCCAATGAATTATCACTAGAATTTCCCAATAAAATTATTTTTATCATCAAGATGGCGCCGCAGAATGGTGACACGGTGTGTTGGTGCGCTCTGTTTTGTTTTGTTTTGTGTTTTAACTATGTTTCTTGCGATGGTACCCGTATCTCATTCACCAGTGAAGAGCTCGTGAACTTCAGGGGAACAATACCATCGGACTTATTTCCCACTTTTCTTCTCCCTTCACTGGAAATTTTGGACATTCTGGTCAAAGGTGCGCTCACCTTTGCTCATGCAGCGAAACGCCGGAGGAGAGGGAAACGGGCCGGTGTGCTTGTGCGTCTCCGCCAGCGAGGATTACGCACACCGTTACCGGGAATATTCCTCTCTAACGTGCGCTCACTGCCCAACAAACTGGAGGAACTACAACTGCTGTTGGTCAGAAACAGGGACTTTTTCTCATCTGCTGTTTTGTGCTTCACGGAGACGTGGCTCTGTGGATTAATACCGGACTCTGCGCTGCACCTGGCAGGCTTCCAACTCTACAGAGCGGACAGAGACACGGACCTCTCCGGCAAAACTAAAGGTGGAGGAATCGGTTTCTACATCAATAGCGGTTGGTGCAACGACGTGACAGTGATCCAGCAGCATTGTTCTCCTAACCTGGAATATTTCATTATAAACTGTAAGCCTTTTTATTCACCCCGTGAGTTCGCGTCATTCATCCTGGTCGGTGTTTACATCTCACCGCAGGCCAACGTGCAGGACGCGCAGCGCATGCTTGCCGACCAGATTCTGTGCGTGGAGCGGACCAACCCGGAGTCCCTAGTTATTGTCCTTGGTGACTTTAATAAAGGGAACCTCACTCACGAACTCCCTAAATATAGACAGCATATTAAATGCCCGACCAGAGAGGAGAACATTCTGGATCACTGTTACACCACAGTCAGGGATTCTTATCACGCCGTCCCCCCGTGCTGCACTGGGACACTCTGACCACGCCATGGTCCACCTGATCCCCACCTACAGGCAGAAACTAAAGCTCTGCAAACCTGTTGTGAGGACATCAAGGAAGTGGACCAGTGAGGCTGTGGAGGATCTCCAGTCGTGTTTGGATTCTACTGACTGGGATGTGTTCAGGACTGCTACCAACAGTCTGGATGAGTACACAGAGGCTGTGACGTCATACATCAGCTTCTGTGAGGACTGCTGTGTTCCATCATGCACCAGGGTGAGTTACAACAATGACAAACCCTGGTTCACAGCCAAACTCAGAAGGTTAAGGCTGGCTAAGGAAGACTCGTTCAAGAGTGGGGACAAAGACAGATTTAAAGAGTCAAAGTACAAGTTTAGCAAGGCGGTGAAGGAGGCTAAACGACGATACTCTGAGAAACTCCAAAACCAGTTCTCAGCTAATGACTCTGCAACTGTCTGGAAAGGACTTAGGCAGATCACCAACTACAAGCCTAAAACCCCCCCCACTCCTTCGATGACCGACACCTAGCCAACGACCTGAACGAGTTCTACTGTCGATTTGAAAGACAAAAGGTCAGTCCTGACACCATCCCCCCACGACACCTCCCTACAGCTACAGCCACTGTGCATCACCTCCACCTCACCTACCTCAGCAGGACCTTGGGCCCCCCCCACCAAAGCCCTCCTTAAAGGTCTCCACCTCCACCCCCCTACCCACCTCAGTGACGACTCTCTCCATCCACGAGAGGGATGTCAACAGACTCTTTAGGAGACAGAATCCCAGGAAAGCTGCTGGACCAGATGCTGTCTCCCCATCAAGCTTGAAGCACTGTGCTGACCAGCTGTCTCCAGTGTTCACAGACATTTTTAACACCTCACTTGAGACATGTCATGTGCCAGCCTGCTTCAAGACCTCAACCATCATCCCTGTCCCCAAGAAGCCAAGGACCACAGGACTTAATGACTTCAGACCCGTCGCCCTGACCTCTGTGGTTATGAAGTCCTTTGAGCGCCTTGTGCTTTCACACCTCAAAGCCATCACCGACACCCTCCTGGACCCCCTGCAGTTTGCCTACAGAGCCAATAGGTCTGTAGATGATGCAGTCAACCTGGCCCTCCACTACATCCTCCGGCACCTGGACTTTGCAGGAACCTACGCCAGGATCCTGTTTTTGGACTTCAGCTCTGCCTTCAACACCATCATCCCGGCTCTGCTCCAGGAGAAGCTCTCCCAGCTTGGTGTGCCTGACTCCACCTGCAGGTGGATCACTGACTTTCTGTCTGACAGGAAGCAGCATGTGAAGCTGGGGAAACACGTCTCCAACTCACAGACCATCAGCACTGGATCCCCTCAGGGCTGTGTTCTCTCGCCTCTGCTCTTCTCCCTCTACACCAACAACTGCACCTCCAGTCATCAGTCCGTCAAGCTTCTGAAGTTCGCGGATCGACACCTTCCCTCATCGGACTCATCTCTGATGGAGACGAGTCCGCTTACAGGTCGGAGGCTGACCACCTGGTGAAGTGGTGAAACCAAAACAATTTAGATCTCAACGCTCTAAAGACAGTGGAGATGGTTGTGGACTTCAGGAAGAACCCAGCCCCACCTGCCCCCCATCACCCTTTCTGTGGCTCCACAATTGACATTGTGGAGTCTTTCCGCTTCCTGGGAACTACAATCTCCCAGGACCTCAAGTGGGAGCTGAACATCAGCTCCCTCGTCAAGAAAGCACAACAGAGGATGTACTTCCTGCGGCAGCTGAAGAAATTCAACCTGCCAAAGACAATGATGGTGCACTTCTACACAGCCATCATTGAGTCCATCCTCACATCCTCCATCACCATCTGGTACGCTGCTGCCACTGCCACTGCCAAGGGCAGACTGCAGCGTGTCATTCGGTCAGCTGAGAAGGTGATTGGCTGCAATCTGCCGCCGCTCCAGGACCTTTACGCCACCAGGACACTGAAGCGTGCTGGAAAGATTGTGGCTGACCCCTGCCACCCCCGGGACACAAACTCTTTGAGCCCCTCCCATCTGGCAGGAGGCTGAGGTCCATCAGGACCAAGACCTCACGCCACATGAACAGCTTTTTTCCCCTCCGCCACTAGCCTTATTAACAAGGCCCGGAAACCACCCTGACTCTCCACCTGGCTCTTCATGCCACTGTTCTCTCTGCGCTAATGCTCTTTGCTCTTTATTTATCTATTTTATTTTATTTCTATCTTTATTTTTAATTTAATACATACTGTGTACATATACTTATTGTTTATACCTATACTTATATTGTTTAATATTACATTTAGAGAATGTGTGATGTGCACCAACAACACCAAAACAAATTCCTTGTATGTGTCAAAAAACGTACTTGGCAATAAAACCCTTTCTGATTCTGATTCTGATTCTGATTTCAAAAATAAGTCTGGAAAATGGGGGGTCGTCTTATATTCAGGATCGTCTTATATTTGGGTATATGCTACTGTTATGTACCTTTAGCTTTTTTTCCCCAGTAATTCCATAAATTACTAGAGACAAAATACTATATTGAAGCAAAATGCTGATTTTCATTCCTTCTTGTTTACCTTACTTAAACATTGGTATATTACATCAAATCTACATCTTTTCTTTAAAGAAACTATTGAGTAGTGTGAAGTCACTCCAATTGTTCAAACTGTAAAGATGAGAAAGTTTGTGATTTCTGTATTGGTGGTTGATGCTAGTGTTTTAACTCTCAGTGGCCCTCATTTATCAACCTAACGTAGAAACCAGCGCATATATGAGCGCAGAAATCATCTTACAACAGGCTTCACGTGGGATTCATAAAACGTTCGTATCCCACCAATCAGAGCGTAAGAATGGTCGTACATTGATAAATGCAGCGGCTGGAAACGATCGTAATTTAAATATCACGCCCCAATCTATTCTCGGTTTTGAGGCCTCGCCCCTACAATTTACGACATGGTGAGATGTAATCCGGCTGAGAAGCGGCACTTTTCAGAGGTGGAGGTGGAAACCCTGATATCTCCGGTTCATTTACACCAACGTGTGTACTTTTTGGCAGCCTGAAAACTGGTGTTAAAGGCTGTAGAAAGAATGAGGAATGGAACGAGATCACTGATGCGGTCAACTAGTGTTGCTTTGTAAATTATAGTGTGGTCTAGACCTACTCTATCTGTAAAGTGTCTCGAGATAACTGTTGTTATGATTTGATACTATAAATAAAATGGAATTGAATTGAATTGCCATGGTAAATCTAGCAGAATTTTATTTAATGTATACATCCTTCTTATATGTATGCTATAGTCCTTATAGTAATATACAGGCTTCTATTGCAATCTCTTAGGCCTACATATAGGTGTACTTATATTTCAATAAACACACATTAGCGGAGTTTATGCAGTGTCTTTAATTTTACTCGTGTTTTTTCATGAGTCAGAGCCAGGCAACAGCTGAGGGACAGCGTGTGTCCTCCGACCAGACGCTCACCTTCAAATTGATAAATGCCGAGCTTTGCGTAAGGAATCGGCGTACGCCCATTTCATAAATGAGGGCCATTGTGTTCTGAGTGACAGTGTGTGTGTGTGTGTATGTGTGTGTTATCGCAGTGAGGATTGTTCTGAGTGTTTAGCAGCATTGAGCCTGTTTTGAGCCGTGTTAAGAGTTGTGTTACTGTGAATGAGTTTAGCAGGTGATGTGAACTGTTTAGATCAGGTGACTGGTGGTAGTGTAGACTGGAGTATGTGGCTTCAGTTGTGCCCACTGTCGTTTAGCAATCAATACAAATTGTAAGTAATTTCCTGTCTATTGATAGCATAATTTGAAAGAAACATAGACACTTTATAATCCATTTCTGTGTAAAAAATCACAAATTACACACAAATTACACATCTCTCGTAAAAAATATAAATAGAAGACTGTCTATTTTTACTCTTGTAGAGCGGACATCTGTGGAGCATTCGCACCAATAACACGCTGCTCTCATGTCCGGTGTAGCCAGTGTCATTGATCATAGTGGAAGCGTAGTGTTGGAACATCCACTCTGCATATGTTACGCATGCAATGTAGCAGGCCCGTTACAGTCAGGGGCCTGTTGCACAAAACCAGGATAAGGGATTAAGCCGGGATATTCAGGTTATCCTGGATGAATTTAGCTTTGACTTGGTTGCACAAAAGCAGGTTGAATTAAGCCCAGCCAAGTAACCATGACGATTTATTCTTTGCAGCTAGCCTGGTCCAGAGCAGGCTAACAGGCAGGCTAAGATTAATCCTGGAGTCTGATGTGTTAAATCAGCTGACGCTCTGATCCGAAATAAATGTGTTTAACAGTTGCATTAACATGCATTACTTGACATTATTCCTGTCACGAGTTTGATTTAAATCCTACTATTGCAGTTGTTGAGATGGTAAGAAATGGTTGCACTGGCACCCTGAGATAAAGTGGGACGATACGGAGGAAATGGGCTTTTCCTCCGCTGCTGTTCCCGTGAAATGTGCCCCGTGCAACGCGGGGAGGTGGGGGGGGATCCTCCCACACCGTGCAGCGGACTCTAAAAGAGACTTTTAGCGTCAATAACGACGACAATGGCACCTGACCAAACATCCTTTTTTTACCAAATGGGTGTGAGAATGTGTTGGAATGCCACAAAGCTTCTTAATCATTTTATTTTGGGGCTGTCACATGTCATCTTATATTATTTTGGTCTTATTACCGGTGAAATATTTCAGTATATGCTATATTACAGAACATTACGATATGATCCAAGCTGGACGCATTCAAAGCCGATAGGCCTATCCCCCAATGCAATGCGGCCATTCATTTCAAAGAATCGGGCAGCGATCAGCGGGTCTTTAACACCAGGATCGCTTCAATATACATATATACAGTCAGTGATCAGTATCGCTTCAATATACATATATACAGTCAGTGGTCAGTATCACTTCAATATCCATATATACAGTCAGTGGTCAGCATCACTTCAATATACATATATACAGTCAGTGGTCAGTATCACTTCAATATACATATATACAGTCAGTGATCAGTATCACTTCAATATACATATATACAGTCAGTGATCAGTATCACTTCAATATACATATATACAGTCAGTGATCAGTATCACTTCAATATACATATATACAGTCAGTGGTTGTGTCACCAGCAACAACACGTTGCTCAGCTTTGTTCCAGTAAGTTATGCATCGTAATAATGTTTAAAAAATCAGCTGAAGACTCCAGAAGTGACATGGGATGTCTCGCTCAGCGGATAAGAAGATACAAATACATAATATTCGTAATATTTATGTTTTTGTCTAACGTTGTGTTTGAGGAGTTAAACAATAAAGATAGCAATAATAATAAAATACAGTTTTATGTATTTGTCTCATGTAATGTGTGCTCAGCATGGTGTTCGGCCGGCCGGCCGGCCATAACCCTGCGTTCATGGACATCAGAAAAACGTTTTTCCGAGTGAAAACGTCACCATTCAAGTAACGTCCTGTGGGAATCAGAGGTGGGAAACTCGGGCTTTCCCAGTTGGTGACGCGTTGTTGACAACTGACGTTTGATGGAGGCGACTTTGGTTCACTGAACATATTTTAATGACAATAAACTGTTTATTGTGGACAAATGCCTCTGCCAAGAAACATACACAGACATAATATGTTTCAAATTATTCATAAATAGGCCTATGTATAAAACAACAACACATTATCCGTGCCTTTTCCGTTGATTGTCCTGCAGATAACACAAACAAACACCTGTCGATGTGCTGTTTGGATGCTCGTATAAGAAAACAGCAGAGAATCTTCTGTTATTGTGGCCGCCATGTTTTCACACCTGATGCTCTCGGCTACGGCCAACCGTTGGTGGCAGTCATGCAATATAACAGAAGAAGAACAACACTCATCCCGACCATGTGAAGGCTGCCAGTCGGAAAAACAACATAATCACGGGGACAGTCCCTGTTATTACCAGGTGGCATGAACACGCCATAATAACGTTTAAACAAATCTGCGGAAGTGACGTAGCTCAGCGCATAAGAAGATACAAATATATAATATTCATAATATTGATGTGTTTTTCTAACGTTGTATTTGAGGAGTTAAACAATAAATATAGCAATAATAATAAAATACAATTTCATGTATTTGTCTCATATACTGTGTGCTCGGTCGGCCAGCGGGCGGCATCAATCTGAAACGGAATGAAGCCATTTCACGGCAGACAGAAACCACAGGAGCCGAACAAGTCCCCCAACCCACCCCGGAGGGATATCTGCAGTGACGGACTGGGAACAAAAAACGGCCCTGGCATTTCCACCCACCAGCGGCCCACCGGTGGGGTGGGGGGTGTCGCAGATAGAACTTTTGACGCACCGAAAGAACACGCACTTTTGATAGCCCCAGTGATGGTGAAAGTAAACTCCCATGCTATAAACAACTGCACCAAAACATAGACTTATAAAAAAAATAAATCATCAGAGCCAGCCGCTCCATAATATACTATTTTGAAGTAGTCAAACTTACTGTACCTACACTCCCTCCTGCAGCTTTGGTCTCCATCTCTGTTACTTCTGGTAATCCACATTCAGACCCACAGCACGCTTGTTGTTCTGTGTTGGTTAGTTCCATAGATTCGTTATCCATGTCTATCTCTTCATCCTGCTCTTGCTTGTTTTGTTCTTCCTCTTCCTCATATTCCTCACTGTCCTGTCTTTCTCCCTGGTGTGCTGGCTCAGCTGTGTCGCTAACATGCTAGCTGTATTAGCGCTAATGCTAGCTGAAGCTGCACTTGAGTTTAAAAACAAATCAGTCAGTTTGCAGCATTTTTCAACGTCAGCCAACAGTGCTCTCTAATATTTCTCTCTCTTTTTCTCTGCCCCCCTCCCCCCCCCTTGTGTCGCTTGATGCCTCAATTAAATTTTTTGTCAACAACTTCCAACCACCACACTGACGCAGACCATAGACACATAAAGACCCAGACGCGGTCTACTCGGGTCTGCTTTGGCTCGGGTCTACTTGATTCTGTCTTGAAATTCCCAGAAGGCATTGCTTCATTTTAACTTTTGCAAACAAATATTCAAATAAAAGAAATGCAGGTAGATTTGTTTATTTCAAACCATGCACGTTTACTTTTTTGAACATCTGATCTGAATAACAACAGACTGATGTAAAGGTTTGTGACTGTAGAGGGTAACCATGTGATATTGAGAGACTCATATGTGGTATAAATACAAATCAGATTACGTAACTAGTAAGTGTGTAGAATTTGGATACATGGCTATCGTTTAGCAAAAGAACTTTATGCTTGAAAGGGGGCCAAGAGAAATTATATGGGCCGCACTGTGACAATCATGTGGCTCTCTGATTGGCCGACCGGCCCATGAGGGCCCGCGGCCCCTCTGGCATCTGCCCAAATGCCAGATTACCAGTCCGTCACTGGATATCTGCCTTGAGTTCAAATGCTTCACACATAACACTTGACATATTGTTTTATCATACAGATGAGATATACTTACAGTACAATAAAAAACAACGTGAACAAAGTGATATGTAGTCAGACTGAAGCACATCACACAGCAACAATCTCTTGCTCATCTTTCACAAACAGTGACAAGAGCAACACACAACCATGCTGGGGGGTCAGCTTTTCTTAGACATGAGTAGGGGGGGCACCAAGGAAAAAAGGTTGGGAACCACTGCTCTGACCCATGTCATGACCCTTTTCTCAGCTTGTGAAATGGTTGAATGAGATGTGTGAGTTTTGTCTTTGTGCAGTAGGGCTGAGGTAGAAGTGTGCCAAAAATGCCAAAACACATAACAAAGCTACATACATCTTACTCTGTGAACAAAAACCTCGGCAACAATCTGCTTATCCTTTTAATTTCCTGAAAATGCTTCCTAAAACTAGTCCCTTATTAATTTTGAAAAGGTAGTCTCAGTAAAGGTTACAAAGGTTAGGATGGCTACAAGCTGTAACCACGGTGATTGATATGAGGATCATATTCTGAATATAATAATTAATATGTCATAAATTGATATTTCAAAAAAGTCCTTTATTTAAAACAACTAATAATGCAGTGTGATTTTAAATCAAACTAAGTTACACACATAAATATACTCATGTGTTTCCCCTTTAGTCTTTGCTATTAATATTCATCAACTGCAAAATTAGAAAATTGCGTTTTTAAATAACTATGTGTTGGGGACCAAGAGTCTGGTTAAACCTGATTTTAATCAAAAGGCCTCAGATTAAACTGACCTCTGTATACAGGACACACATGTGCTCAGAGACAAAGGAACATTTGGCCAAGACAAAGGAATCTTGGCCTGTATGTAAACTCCAAAGATGGGATAATTCACACCTCTATGCGAAAGTCCCAGCCAGAAGGGAAACGCCTCACAACTGGCAGGAAATCAAAGAACTACAAGACTGTAGTCTCGACACTTTCAAGAGTTTCGAGTCTTCCTATTGGTTCAGCGGGACCATGAACACAGCATGGGGCCTTAACCTATAAAAAGCCTGATCCTAGGAAAATCCTAGTCTTCACTTGCAACTCTGTTGCTGAAAGGAGTCGCGCAAGCGTTTGTGCTGAACTTTCATTTTCTGGAGAAAGTGGATTTTATTTCGGTGGATCCTTGAAAACGCACCAGTGTTTTTCATAACTGCAGTGAGAAGGAAACAACGTTTTTCTTCTCAAAGTCGACCAAACTCCCCCCTTTCTGCCTTTTTTGGAGGGAAGTTTCTCCGTGGTTGCTGACGAGCACCAAGGAAGTCGTTCTGTTTCATTTCTGTGGAAATTTATGGACAGGAATAAACGGACTGAACACACCGTAAGAAGGCTTACGTCTGGGCAGAGATAAGTAGTGTGTTTATTAATGAGCAAAGGGTTCGCTACCACTTGTTGCCATTAATGTGATCTGATTTAATCATGTACTCGTCCATATGTGATTATTAATCTGTTCTGTGAATGTATCAATAGATCATGGTACAGTTGATGTTGTGTTAAAGTAGCTGGGTTAAAACCGTAATTGCTATCTGCTACTCACTCCTTTCAGGAGTTTTAATTACTGTCTGCGATAGAATCGCGAAAATCAGCTTTTAGCTACTGGAGTGACGTTTTCCTCAGCAAACCAAAAGTCTCAGTCTGTTCTAACTACACGTTAGCCCAGACCTGAGCAGCTGAGGGGAACTGGGTCATTATCGATAACTGAGATCAGAGTGTGTCTTTTCTTTCCTTCCTTTATTCTGTTCCTTTTACTAACACACACACACACACACACACGGACACAAGCTAGCTTTAGCTCCCGAGCTAAAGCTGCTAGTTTCACACGTGGAATCTGCAGGGAATCTGCTTACGGCATAGGCTTACGGTCGTACAAGAGCTAAAACAGGAACTAGCTACTATACCGGCTAAGCGTGCACGTTGCCTAGCAACCCTCGGCTTCTTCAGCTCCTGCCCGTGTACCCAGCACCACTAACGCCCTCTTGAGGCTAAATAGTTTTGTGCAGCTCACAGGAGTAGCCATCTTTGGAGTTGTTTTTGGTGTTTAGAACTACAATCCGACACCGCCCCCCCCTCCTTTTTCACTCACTCTCTCACACACCCACACACACACACACACACACACAAACACACACACACACACACACACACACACACACACACACGTGTCCATGACACATGCTGCTTTGTTTTGCTTTGTTTTTGGTTGTGATATTGTAAAAAGGTATAGGAGTTTATTATTGAAGGATTATTGATTAGCTACTGATAATTGTGACGTTAATAAATCTTATTATACTTAAATAGCAGTTGCTTGTGATTATTTGTGTACTTGTTGTAACAATTGCTGGTCGATCAGGTCCGTTGCTTGGATTCACCCCTTCCTTTATTTCCTTTTAAAGGATTTTCACAGAAATGAGACTGTTCCACAGTTTGATTATTGGTCCCTGACTTGCAGGGTGGTGCCCCGTTTTGATTGTTTGTCGATTTGATAAAGTTATTAATAACCATATTCATAACTTTATTAATATTGATAAAACATCTTTGATAATTTGCCAATGATCAAATCTGTACCCTAAGGGAATCCTACATATGTATGGAAAATAAAATAAAAAATGCTTCTCCTTGTATATAGTTTATTTTGTTTAGTACAATTCAAAACAAATGCAAATTAGTCAAACAAGCCATTAGGCTGTATTTCTAAACACTCAACTGTAGGTTTTTTATATAGTACATATAAGGCAAATCAAAGTACTAAACATAAAACACAATTTTTTCATTATTAGTATTTTATTGTGTAAATTCTCACGTACAACGTGCAACATTCTTTCACAGACGAGGTGTGGAATTACTACGTCACTTCCTTCATATCGTAATGTTCTGTATTACAGCATATACTGTAATATTTCACTGGTAATAAGACCGAAATAATATTATTAAAATAAAGAAATTAATACCATGATAACATCTAAATAAATGTTGATAGATGTAGCACCAATGATATAACAGTCACACGTAACAGTCAGGTAGGCATTGATGCATTTAACAGAAAGACCTTTACTCAGACCAGGGAGTTTATTAATAGTTTAGGTAGCTTTCATAACATAAAACCACTATAACTACAACTTATTATAAAGCAATTTCAAAAATATTAATGGTTTGAATTAGGGATTCCCCGATTGATCGACCGCCGAAAATTATAGGTCGATATTTCCTATAAACGCATGATCGGGTGCTCGGCATTATTCTCTTCTGGCCACCGACCTTATTAGCCAGGAGCCACATGTGGTTGCTCAGACCATCTGAAAATCTGAAAATGGATGCAAAGTATGATGTGCAGCTGTGAAATAGTGGTACACAATGATGAATTATTAAAGGATGAATACAACAAATCAATGAACCATTAGAACACACAAGAGTGCAAGTGGTGTGACATTATGTGCTGTTTAAAAAGGAGGATTTGTGATTTCTTACTTCACATACAAGGACAAATATCTCCTTTAATGAAATCCATGCCGTTAGCTTCTTATGAGCCTGAGGAGGCAGTAGTTAATCTTTCTATGGGTTAGCAGTGTCTTTCCACAGAAAGTGAGTCACACCTACTGGGAAATAACACTATAAAGACGTTCCAATGATGATGCCACTTCTGTGGAAAGAAACACTTGAAAAGATTCCAGTCCATTTTTTTTTTATAGTTTCATTATTACTTGATAGCTGCTGAAACATGTCTTGCATCTATGATATAACACTAACAGAAAACAAAATCAGGTAGACATAGATGTATTTAACAGATGGACTCAGGCTAACAACTTCATAATAATTGAAGTAGCTTCCATTAGATAAACCCACTATTACAACTACAACCTGGTATAAAACAAATTTCTAAAATATGAATGTTTAAATAGAATAGAATGACTGTACATTATATATGCACAAACCCAAGCGGTATGCAAACATATATATTTGATTTTATTTATATTTAATGTATTATTTTTACAACAGCAACATGATCCATTCAAATCACCATAACTCCGTGGTTACAACAAGCTGCCCGACCTCAAAATAAGTTATTTGTCATTTGCCTAGAGATTGCAACTTCTTCAGAAGTTGCATTCTCTAGGCAATTCTTTGTTAATGCTGCCACTGCCACTCAGTCAGTTGGGCCCTCCATACACACCAATGTACAACCCAGTATCACAGCAGTTTGTGAAATGTTCACATAATTTAATTTGATTCGTGTACACAAATATGTTTATCTCGTTTTTTTCGTGATGGTCCGCATGTTTTTTAAACTAATGTATTTCAATGGGAAGCATCTTTTGATCACAGCACGATTCTCAATAAGAAGATGACGTAGCACTAAGAGAGACTACGGTAGCGAGTACTATGAAAGCCCGAAAATCTGCGTAGGGAGGCTGGTTGGGGGGGTGGATGGGTCAAACAACACAGGACTTTCACCACGGAGACCGGGGATCGTGTCCCGCGTGTCACGTTTCCTAAACCCAACCATCGCTTTCTTCTTTTCCTAAACCCAACTGTCCAGTTCTTCTTTACCTAAACCCAACTGTCCCGTTCTTCTTTTCCTAAACCCAACTGTCCCGTTCTTCTTTTCCTAAACCCAACCGTCCCGTTCTTCTTTTCCTAAACCCAACTGTAATGTATGAAAAATTTATGAAAATGTGTCAACTTTGAACATTCAGTCCATCCGCTTTAATGGGGCAAAAATGTCCGCTAAACGTTGAATATTTTGGAAATTATGAATATTATAAATAGTAGCGCTCAAGTCTAATAATAAAGAAAATGTATTTCGTTTTTGATCAACATTTCTGCTGTGCTGGACTATGTCGCCACTGCGTTAAAATATTTCTCAAAACAGCAGTGCCCCCCCGCCGATGACCCAATGCCCCTCCAGTAGATCTGCTCTGGTGCCGACTCTGAGTGTCCAGCAGTCCACACTCAACCTTTTGACCATTTTGAGTATATATATCATTGTTTCATAGGCCTTCGCCAGTGGGAATGCACTTTGTACTCAAAATACCAGAGTTTTATCTACTCACACAGAAGAAGAAGAAGAAGAAGAAGAAGAAGAAGAAGAAGAAGAAGAAGAAGATAGTAGTAGTTCCTCCTTTGGCCTCTATGTTCAATTTGATTCAAAGCCTGCCCCACATCCTGGGGGGGGGGAGGGGGGTGGGGCCTGGGTACATCTGCTCTTCCTAAAGAAAACATAATTTTCTTCCAAAGCTGCATCTTATTTGCAAAGCTTCTTCACAGAAAAGATTTCAGTGTCTATATGTAGTGCCAGGTTTGTCATGGAAGTTTCCTTTGCAGCAGGGGGAGAGAGTTTTCAGAGTTTAGTAAATTGAAACAAATAAGACGGACTGAGACTAAAACCAAGTTGGGTTTTGTATTTTATTAAAAACATATATATATTTGCAAATATAGGAGCAACATGATTTCACAAAAGTAGTGCACAGCGAACCTTCAAACCTGACAACTCCACCTCCTGTTGAGTTAATATGTTAATGATATGTTAATTAGTGTGTCGTGTGACCAACACAAATATTGTACAAAAATAGGTTGGATTTTATTACAAAGATGTTTAAAAAATCCCAATTATAATAGCAGGGGCAGATTAGTAAAATAATAAATTAGATGGCAGATACATTTGGTCTTACTCTCCTCAAAGTAGGACGGTTGGGTCAGCGCGGACACACCACCCCGGGAGTCAACTGTGGAAGACACAAAGAGGAGACAGAAGGCCCAGCACCGACAAGGACATGCACTACACACTTATTTCTACATGATTTGCTATGGCATATTGTGCAAGATTCACTACAAAATATCATGCAAGATTCACTACAAAATATCAAAGTCACTACAAAATATCATGCAAGTCACTTCAAAATATCATGCAAGATTCACTACAAAATATCATGCAAGTCACTACAAAATATCATGCAAGTCACAACCAAATCTACAGTGTCGAGGCTACGTACACACCGCAACAGCGTGTCACCCGGTGCAGTCTCACCACGAGGAGGCAGTTTGTCCACACGGACCCAGCCTTGTACAGGATCAAGCTGTGGATGTACAGAGCAAGGAGAGCAACGTGTGTTAAAACTTTCATCAACAATCTCTCAACAGACCACTTGAAATGTATCGACCAAAGCAAATAACCAAAAGAAACAAAATGGTAAAATAGCCGTAGAAAACAGTGACTGGGCTGGTCCCCCTTTGAGAAACCAAACAAAACACATTAGTGGCCAGTTACAAAGTTACCGTGTCTGGCAAATTAATTATTTAGTGGCGGTTCTACATTGAATTACACCCAGGGCGAGGCCCCCTTCGAGTGCAAATAAAATATAGAATAAATATTCTAAATAGCACAAATCCTTCATCACACATATGTGAAAACACACTAAAGAGAAGGTAATTATTACACTATAGCACTAAGAACAGAAAACACAAACTAAAACTAAAACCTGACCTTTCTGGCCTTCCTTGATGCAAAATCATCAATGATGTCATCGTATGAAATCTGCTCCTCTATTGAGTGATTGATATTGATGATGGCAAGGCCAGTGATCCGTTCCTGGAACATGGTGACCTCAGGTATGACTTGATCAACTTTATTTTGGAAAAGCTCCTCTCTGCTGGAGCAACAGTGGCTGGCAGAGTAAGTGCAAACCTGAGAGCAGTCCAAAAGTTGGGGTATATCTCAGATAGATCCTTATCATGCATAAAAGTGATGAGCTCAAGGAGGATCCTGGTCCCCACTGACACATAACCGCAATCAGCATCGTGGGTGCTCAGTATTAGCGGAGCACCAATGGTATCGGCGCCTATGCCCAGCAACCCGTTTGACCAAGAGGTGAACTTTAAAGAAACTACAGGTTGAGGAACATCCTATAAGACATGGTCAAACCCTATACACCAACCCGCCCACTTCGCTCTGCATCAGCCAACCTGCTTGCTGCCCCCTCACAGCGAGGGACAACTAATCACTCAAGAAAATCCCGACTGTTCACTGTCCTGGCTCCCAAATGATGGAATGAGGTCCCTATTGACATCAGGATGGCTGAAAGCCGACACATCTTCCGCCGAAGGCTAAAAACACATCTCTTCTGACTACACCTCGGCTAAACATGAAGAAGGAAAAGAAGAGAGAAGAAAGAAAAAAAAAAAAAAATAATAATATATATTTCTTGAAGCTGCACTTTCACGTCGCTGTAGTTTTGTTTATTTAAAGCTAATATACTTGCACTTAATACTTGTTGTCTGGAGTTTGCACCTTCAGGGTTGAAAGCACTTAATTGGAGGTCACTTTGGATAAAAGTGTCAGCTAAATGACATGTAATGTAATGTAATAAGAGTAGCGCACGGCATGTGGTAGCATAAGCAACACAGAAGGATTACATTTGGCCGAAACATCAATTGCAACACATACAGCTAGAACAGCTGATAGGCATTACCATCAGTTTGCTCCAGTTCCCTCTGTGAAGGACGGGAACTTGCGTCTCGCTATCACCCTGCACGAAAGGAGAATCCAAACAATGCGGTGCGCCCAGCGAGAGGTAAGGGAAATGGACCACCAGACCCCGTGTCTCTGGACTGAGACCAGTGAAGGATATCAGAAGTCTCTTTCCCGGTGCTGGCTGAGCGTTACTGAGCAGCCTCCAACTGAGCTTGAAGACGTAGATGTGACGTGAGCAACCTGTCTGAAAGTGTGAAGTCTTCTGGTAGCTGTGCCGAGAGAAATCTCAATCATTCCCAATCTTACAGAGACGGAGAGCATAGGAATATGTAAGGAGATAACATAGACACAGGCTAATTATTACTAACATGCTAGTTAACATTAGTAATTAAACTTAAACAGCTAATGGAAGTCCAAACTGCCTGTGAGCTTCTCCTGTACTATACGGTAATTCCTCTACTGCGAGACAGCAAGTCGCGTGGTTATGACACAATCGTTAGCCTATTTTTACAAAAACTAAAATACCTAACAGCACCTTTAAGTGCAATAATCTCTCTTAAACTCTGCGGCTTTCTTTCCTTTTCCAATGTTTATACCAAAGCTCTTTGCACCTGAGTCTCCCAATCTTATCTCAGACTGTTTTATTGATCTTAACAGAATATAAAGGGTCTCTACTTATTGTCCTCAGCTGTTTTTACTCAGGATCCGCCCGCTGACAAAGACCCTCATCAAACAAGAGGTTTACACAATCACAGGAGGCTGCCAACAGTTACCCAACTTATAAAAACTCTAATAACAGATTGAGGGTATTCTGAGGAAGGCTTTTTCTTTTACAGCTGCGGAGTGATTGATTGCTTTTTCTATGCTGAGCTGGGCATAACTCTAAATGTCACCGGTGTCTGAACTTGCCACGTTCAGATAATTGTATAAGTGGATTCCACATTTCTCAGACACACGCATGGCCTGTTAACCTCACGCTGTCAAACAAGGACAGGTGTCTCCTCCCAGGCTTGGCAAGCGCTTTCCATCCTTTCCCTCCGCCTCTTCATAAAACTCATACAACAGTATAAAACATCAGCTGCTCTATCAGAGTTTCTCCACTCTCTCCCGAGCATCTGAAGCAGATAGACAGCTTTCACTCTTCAACGCCAAACAGAAAGACAACATGGTCTTATACTCCCCATCCATCAGAAGCAGCAGCCGATCCATGTACGGAGGATCTGGAGGCTCTGGAGGCTCTGGAGTCAGAATCTCCTCCGGGGTCTCCTACATCTCCATGTTTGGCGCCGGCGGTAGTGCTGGCTATGGCTTCGGCTCCGGTGGTGGAGCAGGAAGCGGCTTTGGCGCCGGAGGAGGCAGCGGCGTGGACATCTCCGCCAACGAGAAGGCCACCATGCAGAATCTCAACGACCGCCTGGCAACCTATCTGGACAAGGTGCACAAGCTGGAGACGGCCAACGGCGCCCTGGAGCTGAAGATCAGACAGTTCCTGGAGAGCAAGGTCGGCCCGTCGGCCAGAGACTACAGCCACTTTTACGTCACCATCGCAGAGCTGCAGGGGAAGGTAGGCTCACCGGGGACACCCCCAAAACTGTCTGCATGCAACAACAGGAAGGTGTAGAATAATCCTTAGGGATGGGAATTGCCAGAGGCCCAACAAAATGAAATTATTGTGATATTCTGCGATATACTGCAACATATTACCTTGTTTCCAACATCAAATCCTGTCACCAAAGAAAAACTTTGTCAACATCGGTTTTATCTGATCAAAAAAAAGTTCATCACACTTCATTTTTAACGCTGCAAAATGAGATTGTCAAGCAGACAAACTGAAAAACTGACTTTGTTTTAATCCAAATCAATATTTATCAAAAGCAGCGTACCGTAGACATCAGTCATTTAGTTCTCTTCATCTTTAAGATTATTTTACAGTTTATGTTGGACTCATTTGGGGAATTGGGCTCTTTATTTGCCAAGGGACCACTTAACGGTGATTAGAAAGTACTAGGGCTGCAGCTAACGGTTGCTTTCACCGTGTGATTAATGTGTGGTTGATTTTCTGGATGAATGGATGAGTAGTTTGGTCTCTAAAATGAGGATCAGTGTTTCCCAAAGTCCAAGATGATGTCCTCAAATGTCTTGTTTTGTCCACAATTCAAAGATATAAAGTGCAGGCGATATGTCCAACGTCCTCACCGCCAATATTTAGAAGAGACAGATTTGTCCCCCTCAAAATTGGTTTTTGCAGATACCAAAGCAACAGGTTGCTTACTGACAAACGTCCCTCTATCTTTAGATAATCAGGTACTTCTCCGTCTATGTGGATGGAGCTTTAAAATATTAGTAGGTTATTGGGGTTATGCAATATGTTAGTGGTGCAATACATGGGTTGTTGGATTGTTCAATATGTCATAATGTACTGCATAGGTTATGTGGAAATGTGTCAGTTGTGCAATACATAGGCTATTTGGGTTGTGCAATATGTCAGTGCATTGTGTCATTTTGTGCAATACGTACAGGGTTGTTCAGAGTATGTGTTGAGAGATGCTTCTGTTCTATATTTTGTGTCGTCTTTGTAAAGCTGCGGAACGGACAAAGTCCCAAACTAATTTCCCTTCAGGGACAATAAAGTATATATTATCTTATCTTATCTATCTTAGTCTGTTAAGTCTGTTAAAACAAAGGATGAACATGAAAAGCTGACAGTATTCCTTTTCCTCTCCCAGATCCAGGACGCTACCAGGATCAATGGCGGCATCTACCTCGACATCGACAACGCCAAGCTGGCTGCCGACAACTTCAGGATGAAGTAAGTTGATTCATTCATTCATGAGTCGTCACACTTAGCGTTGATTCATGGTCCTGCGTTGGATCTACGTCTCCAGGTAGCCTACATATGCAGGGTTAGGTTTAGGTTGGGTTTTTTTCTGTTACCGGTGCATGAACCGATAAAAAAAAAGAAAAGAAAAAGAAAGAGCACAAAATGACAGTCGACGACGTTAAAGAACGTCTTTGCTACGCCGTATGGTTCAAATGTTATTTAAATTTAGCTGCAGAGAGTTGTACATCCCAGCAGGTCTGGATCATTAATGGAAAAGTAACGGAAACCAAAGGACGCAAACGGAGAGAGGGAGAAGTGTGGCATTTCTCACTCTCCTTTTTAAATTAAAAAAACATTTAACCACACGACCATAGCAAAAAACAAGCCGTTCTTTTATGTCACTGATCGTCGTTTTGTGCTCTTCTTTTTTAAAGCACCGCTATCGGAAAAATCCCAACCGATACCCTAAATATATTAGCACTTCTCCCTCTTACTCCCAGGTATGGCAGCGTGGTTAGAAGCTAATCCTGCTAATCAACGGTGGGGGTGGGACTTAAATGTGCTGTCTCTATAGACAGACAATAGAAACAATACTCTTCTCCCTCTTTGTTTGCGTCCTTGGCCTGCTGGTGAGAGCGCTGAAAGTTCTCTGTGTACCCATCGGGTATCTCAGAGCTAGGCCAGATTACAGCTGTATTTGTAGCTTTTTGTCGAAAGAAATTTTCTCAACGTTTTTGTCACTTTTTCCAATGTTATTGGTGGGGTTTTCTGACATTTTTTTTGAGGGGGGGTTCTCAACAGTTTCTCCAGTGTTTTTGCTGTTTTTTCTTTTATTATCTTGATCTTTTCTTTACTCATTTGGACCGCCGGCGCCCCAAGCATTTGCCTATATTGCCTACGCCACGGGCCGGCCCTGATTGGGGAGAAATGAAACGTCTCAATAAAGTTAAACGAAAATAGGTTTACATTCAAGATTCTAGCGGTTAAAAGTCTCCTCTGGTTTCATGGGTCTCCTCTGGTTTCATGGTTCTCCTCTGGTTTCATGGGTCTCCTCTGGTTTGATGGGTCTCCTCTGGCTTGATGGGTCTCCTCTGGTTTGATGGGTCTCCTCTGGCTTGATGGGTCTCCTCTGGTTTGATGGGTCTCCTCTGGTTTGATGGGTCTCCTCTGGTTTCATGGGTCAAGGACCGCTGAAACGTCTCAACCATTGTTGGATGGGTTGTGATGAAATGTGATCGTCTGACTTTTTATCCAGTGCCATCATCATCATTACCTGCAGACACACCGGGTATATTATATATATATTATGTTAATATAATATTTTTTAGAAAAAAAAGATGAATATTTTTTAGAAAAAAAAGATGAATATATTTAGAAAAAAAAGATGAATATTTTTTTATTAAAAAGTCTCAATATTTTTTTATTAAAAAGTCTGAATATTTTTTTGAAAAATAAGATGAATATTTTTAGAAAAAAAAGAACATTTTTAGAAAAAAAAGAACATTTTTAGAAAAAAAGTTGAATTTTTTTAGAAAAAAAAGTCGACTGTAAGGAAAAGGAAAAAAAAAGATGGAATAATTAAAGCAAAACGTCTGAATTATGAAAAAAAGGCAATTTTTTTAGAACCCATGTAGTTCCAGTGTGAACGCGGCTGCTGTTTCTCTCTCCAGTCAGAAGAGCTGAACAAAGAAGTCGCCGTCAGCACAGAAACTCTCCACTCGTCCAAATCAGAGATCACAGAGCTGAAGAGAACGCTGCAGGGCCTGGAGATCGAGCTACAGTCGCAGCTCAGCATGGTGAGAAAGTAACTAAGTACATAAGTACATATACTCCGGTACTGTACTTGAGTCCAAATGTTGAGGTACTTGTACTTTAACTTTACTTACTTACTTATACGTACACTTACTTGAGTCTTTTCTCTTCATGCCACTTTCTACTTCTACTCCGCTACATCTCAGAGAGAAATATTGGACTTTTACTCCACTACATTAATCTGTTACAGCTTTAGTTACTAGTTACTTTAGTTACTCCACTACATTAATCTGTTACAGCTTTAGTTACTAGTTACTTTAGTTACTCCACTACATTCATCTGTTACAGCTTTAGTTACTAGTTACTTTAGTTACTCCACTACATTAATCTTTTACAGCTTTAGTTACTATTTACTTTAGTTACTCCACTACATTCATCTGTTACAGCTTTAGTTACTAGTTACTTTAGTTACTCCACTACATTCATCTGTTACAGCTTTAGTTACTAGTTACTTTAGTTACTCCACTACATTCATCTGTTACAGCTTTAGTTACTAGTTACTTTAGTTACTCCACTACATTCATCTGTTACAGCTTTAGTTACTAGTTACTTTAGTTACTCCACTACATTCATCTGTTACAGCTTTAGTTACTAGTTACTTTAGTTACTCCACTACATTCATCTGTTACAGCTTTAGTTACTAGTTACTTTAGTTAGTCCACTACATTCATCTGTTACAGCTTTAGTTACTAGTTACTTTAGTTACTCCACTACATTCATCTGTTACAGCTTTAGTTACTAGTTACTTTAGTTACTCCGCTACATTCATCTTTTACAGCTTTAGTTACTAGTTACTTTAGTTACTCCGCTACATTCATCTGTTACAGCTTTAGTTACTAGTTACTTTAGTTACTCCGCTACATTCATCTGTTACAGCTTTAGTTACTAGTTACTTTAGTTACTCCGCTACATTCATCTTTTACAGCTTTAGTTACTAGTTACTTTAGTTACTCCGCTACATTCATCTGTTACAGCTTTAGTTACTAGTTACTTTAGTTACTCCGCTACATTCATCTGTTACAGCTTTAGTTACTAGTTACTTTAGTTACTCCGCTACATTCATCTGTTACAGCTTTAGTTACTAGTTACTTTAGTTACTCCGCTACATTCATCTGTTACAGCTTTAGTTACTAGTTACTTTAGTTACTCCACTACATTCATCTGTTACAGCTTTAGTTACTAGTTACTTTAGTTACTCCACTACATTCATCTGTTCCAGCTTTAGTTACTAGTTACTTTAGTTACTCCACTACATTCATCTGTTCCAGCTTTAGTTACTAGTTACTTTAGTTACTCCACTACATTCATCTGTTAAAGCTTTAGTTACTAGTTACTTTAGTTACTCCACTACATTCATCTGTTACAGCTTTAGTTACTAGTTACTTTAGTTACTCCACTACACTCATCTGTTCCAGCTTTAGTTACTAGTTACTTTAGTTACTCCACTACATTCATCTGTTCCAGCTTTAGTTACTAGTTACTTTAGTTACTCCACTACATTCATCTGTTCCAGCTTTAGTTACTAGTTACTTTAGTTACTCCTCTACATTCATCTGTTAAAGCTTTAGTTACTAGTTAGTTACTAGTTACTTTAGTTACTCCACTACATTCATCTGTTACAGCTTTAGTTACTAGTTACTTTAATTACTAGTTACTTTAGTTACTCCACTACACTCATCTGTTCCAGCTTTAGTTACTAGTTACTTTAGTTACTCCACTACATTCATCTGTTAAAGCTTTAGTTACTAGTTACTTTAGTTACTCCACTACATTCATCTGTTACAGCTTTAGTTACTAGTTACTTTAGTTACTCCTCTACATTCATCTGTTACAGCTTTCGTTACTAGTTACTTTAGTTACTCCACTACATTCATCTGTTACAGCTTTAGTTACTAGTTACTTTAGTTACTCCACTACATTCATCTGTTACAGCTTTAGTTACAGCTTTAGTTACTAGTTACGTTACACATTACAATTTCTGCACACAAAACACATGTAGTTTATTCTTTCTTTTTCTTTACTTTTAATACTTTAACCACATTCTCCTGATGATACTTACAGACTTTTACTGAAGTAACATTTTCACTGCAGGACTTTTACTGTAACAGAGCATTTTAACAGTGTGGTGTTAGTACTTTTACTGCAGTAAAGGATCAGAATACTTCTTCCAGCGCTGTTAAAGTGTCTCTTTGTGCGGCCGTGAATCCTCTCTCCTGCAGAATCATTGTTGGAGTCAACTCTGGCCGAGACGCAGAGCCGCTACGCCATGCAGCTCAACAGCTACCAGATGCAGGTGAGTGGCCTGGAGCAGCAGCTGGTGTCGCTGAGGGCTGACCTGGAGAGACAGGGACAGGAGTACCAGATGCTGCTGGACATCGAGACCAGACTGGAGATGGAGATCGCCGAGTACCGGAGGCTGCTGGACGGAGAGGGCAGCGGCGCCAACGTCATAAACGCCTGCGGCGGTGGCGTCTGCGGTGGCGGCAGCGATAGCGGCAGCAGCAGCAGCAGCAGCAGCGGGTGAGAGAAGCAAAGTGTTGATTCCCGTTTGAAAAAGAAAAGGAAACAGAGAGTTGTTTTAACTTTAGGGAACAAATAAGCTACGTCTCGTCCTGCTTCACCAGCGTAAACTTCAGGAAGTGAAGTAACTTCTGATTTTAACTGACGAAGAGAGCAGCAGTATGTAGTTTAAACTACTCCGGCTACATCTACATCGCTACGTTTTGGTTTTTATGCGGAATTTTGAGCAAATCGTAATCTCTGTGAACAGAAGTGTTTTTAGCTGCACTAGAAGAACTATTAAGACCCATAACGCCCACATTTTGTTGCCTAAACTTTACCGTAATCTCTGCCGAAACGACCGACGGGTCTGTAAAAGGTTAAAACAACAAGCACCTGTCTCTCTCTGCGCTAGGGTGACCAGAGGTCCCCGGTTTCCGGGGACTGTCCCCGGTTTCGGTGACCTGTCCCCGGCTAGGGTTGTCCCCGGAAATGTCCCCGGTTTTCACTGTGACTGACAGACCCGAAATTGTAATGAAAGAAAGAAAACATCGACCAAACGCAGACCCTACACATGCAGGATCAAGACATCCAGAGCGCTGCTCAGAGATGTTCTAGAATGCCCATATTTTACGATACTAAAATTACTGTTTATTTACATGGAGTCTGGTGGGTTTAGCGAATGCAATTTCGCAGACTTTTTTTATGTTTTAAAAAAGGATTTTACTCTTTAACAGAAAGGTCGACCATTTCCATAATGTTGTCAGACACTTAGAATATTAATCTGAGCCTGTCAGTGGCAAAACGAGCACTTTTATGAACGTAAATACAAGCTGGACAATTGTCCTATTAACTTACATTGTAGCTTGTTTCGCCGTTGCCGACTGCAGCGATCTCGTTTAATACTGAACCAATGTCAAAGGAAAATATTTCCTCAATAGTTTTAATTGTATCTGATACTCAGTGAGCTGTTGCAGAAACAAGCCCAGCGTGAAGCAATAACGCAAAAACTGTCAGATAAATGTAGTGCAGTAAACATTACAACATTTCCCTCTGGGTGTAGTGGAGCAGCAGGGGCGATTCTAGGATCAGACCTCTAGGGGGGGCTCAGCCCCTGATGTATGGAGCTAGAACAGTCTCAATAAAGATAAATGCACACACAACATTCACATATGCACAAACAGGATTCATACATGCACACACATGATTCATACATGCACACA
>CM046801.1:32644593-32701997 GCA_025617405.1 Perca schrenkii | reverse complement strand
CTGTGCATTTGTGAATTTTCTGTGCATTTGTGAATCTTCAGTGCTTTTTAAATTTTGTGTGTGTATTTGTGAATTTTGTGCGCATTTGTGTATCCTGTGTGTGCATGTATGATTCATGTGTGTGCATGTATGAATCATGTGTGTGCATGTATGAATCATGTGTGTGCATGTATGAATCCTGTTTGTGCATATGTGAATGTTGTGTGTGCATTTATCTTTATTGAGACTGTTCTAGCTCCATACTTCCATATCAGCTGTGCCATTAAGAAGGCACATCAGAGGCTTTACTTTTTGCGGTGTCTTAAGAAATACGGTATGTCTCTTAACATTCTACTGAACTTCTACCGTTGTACAATTGAGAGTATACTGACAGGTAATATTGTAGTGTGGTTTGGTAGGGCTACTTCACATGACCTTAATCTACTGACAAAAGTGATCAGGATTGCATCTAAAATCATCGGGGTTCCACTTGAATCGCTCCAATTAATTTACTGGAAATGCAGCACTAAAAAGGCACAAGGTATTATACAGGATTCCAGTCATCCTGCACACAATCTTTTCTCCCATCTTCCATCGGGGAGACGTTTTCAGAGCATCCAAACATGCACAACACGTTTTAGGGATAGTTTTTACCCCCAGGTAATAAGGTTATTGAACGATAGCACAACAGGAAGGAGGGCTGTGGTCTGAACTTAGTCACTTATGTATATTATGTTGGATATTTTATAATGTTTTTAATGCTATTATGTTTTTAAAATTGTTATTATTGACAGGTGCTGAGAGAGTGCTAAGGCACATTGTATTTCATTGCTTTGGTACTTTGTACTAATATGCATATGACAATAAACTTGGGCGTGTGCGTGTGACGAGCACAAATGCGACAGTTTCACGGGATTGCGCCTGCTTGTTGCGTCGCCTGTGAAACTGCCCACGCCTCCCTATCTGCCCACTTTCCTCTCATTGAAAATAATGAGGTGCGACAATCGCACCCCATGTGAAAAGCCCTTAACATTTTGTACAGTGATGGTACAGTGTTTGCCTAACGTTATATGATTAATCAGCCATAGCACTAGCGTTAAATGCTTTTGTTATTTTTCTTTCCATTGATATTTGCAGTTCAGTGATCAGTCAGGTGTAACCAAACTGGCTCCAATGGGTAAACTAACATGAAGCTATTTGTCTTGTGTATCTAACGTTATTTAAATTCATTGTTAAAGCAATGCCGTCAGAAGGCACGGTTCTTAGACACATTCTGTGGGCAAACGGGCAAAACTGGAGCAGGACAGTGCCGTCACTTTTTTAAACTTTTATTTACGGAGAGTGACTTATCAATAACCTATCATGGCTCTGAATGGAGTGCCCACACATGACCCTTCATTCTTAAATGAAATGTTGTAATATCGCACATTCTCATGAAGGAGTTTGTTAGATACCGTAGGAAAACTTATGCACAACAATTTCAGATGATATCCTACAAAATTAGGCCAGACCCTCCTCCACAGCACTGCAGAGCAAGGTCTGGCTAGTCCACACAGCATTCCTGGATGGGAGGAGAACGTACTCTGGTTTGTTGGCATTTCTTTAACCCTACTGTGTTCCTGTGAACGATTTTCCAAAATGTTTCTAAAATTTCAAAAAAAAAAAAGTAACGTGGATGGTTCCCTACAAAGCTCTTCACAAGTAAAATAAATTATCGATCCACTACTTTCATTGAATTTTTATTTAATTTTATAGCTAAATAAAATTCTCTTTACTATGAGAAGCTTGCATAGGTGCACTACTCGTGTTTGAGAAGTGCTGAAAAGGGCATTGGTTTAGGAAGCACAGAGCATACAACTGGATATTGAGACTTGGATATGGCGTCAGGACTATATCTTATCTCGCAAGCATGACAAAACATACAATCTAATTATATTTCACAGCACTCAAGCACTCATTCACCAATCGAGAGTTGTAAAGGCAGCTTAGACTATGGAGCTCCATGTGGGTGAGAGGGCCTGTTTCACAAAAGCAAAATTTATAAATCCAGGATAACTGATTAGGTCGAGCCAGGCTGAACTAATTCAGATAGATGCGCGTCCACGGCTTTCCTCAAAAGATTGCAAGGAGAATACACATTGTACATACTTTATACAGAGTGAGCAGCAGCTTCTTGTGGAAGTATGATGCCGTGAAACACATTATTTGTATAAAAAGAAAAGAAACACATGAATGCGTAGGTAGACTAAACATATACATTTACTGACGACTGCTAATCAAGCATTAGGCTACTAATCATTTGAAACAAATTAACAGTTCTACTCTTTGCCTTAAAAGTAAGCAGAAGATAATGTTACTCAGGAAATTTATCATGAAGATCAATTTTCTACAACGCTAGAATATGATGTATAAAATATCTTTCAGTTATTTCCCCCCAGCAAAATATAAGGTAAGAAACCATTGGGGTGTCCACTCCCTGTTGTTACCTGAATGTACAGTAGCCTACATCACTAGATAGTTACTGGTCCAGTGAACTAAGTCTATAATTTGGGAGCATTGTACAAATGGAGCTTAGCGAAAATTCTTTCAGGACGACGACTTAAACATAATCACTTCTCACTCCCCTGAATGGATCAGCTGTAGAGGTGTTCACTTTAGTCTTAACCAATCAGAAGCGGCCATGAAAATCACGAGCCAATCACTGCACGGCATCTCTGTTTTAAACCTGTCTCTCTCTGCTGCTCAGTTGTCATTTCAGGATAAGAGCACCACCCTCCTCCTCCCCTGCTCCTCCGGTCTTCGCCCCTCACGGCTCCTGGGTCCTCTGCCGGTGGCTTTCGGTGTTGGTCTTCAGGCTCCTCACGCCACCATCAGTGTCTAGACTCCATCGGGGGGTTCATATTTCGGCTTCTACCCCTTTTAAAAGTTTCTCAGAATTTTTAAATGATGGTGGAGTCTAATCTCCAAAGACTGTACTGTATATTTCACGCATATGTACAATAAATCATTACATATCTGCAACGAAGTCTCTCCTGATTGAATTAGGATATGTTCTTAAAATTGTACAATCCTCCCAAATTATAGTCACAGTTTACTGGACAACACAAATTGTGTGCTAAGAATGCCAAATGCACATGGAAGCAGAACAAACATGATCCTTATAGTCAAAGAATAATAAAAAAAAAATGAATCAACTAAAATAATTCAAGGTGCATTGGTCAACTATAAAAATGTACAGCATTGTATGTATTGCCCTCAGTAACAGACTTCATTTAAAACACATTTGAAACTTCTAACAACAATATGAACAGCAGTCTTCATACAGCAATATAACAGTAACAATGACTGTCACATGAATAATTATAAAAAAAAAAACAATGGTCACAACTTTAAATAATAACAGTACTTAAATGAACAGCAATATGCATCTGTTGTATTCAGAGGTGTCAAAAGTATTCACATTCATTACTCAAGTAGAAGTATAGATACTAGGGTTCGAAAAGACTTCTGTAGAAGTTGAAGTATCAACTCAAGCTTTTTACTCAAGTAAAAGTGTAAAAGTACTGATTTCAAAACTACTTAAAGTATAAGTAAAAGTAAAAGTAATGTAAGGGGGAAAAAATGCCATTAAGGACAAAAGCTTAGCCCACCCCACAGGGGCCCACCTCCACAAAAAAACATTTTTCTAAAAGGCCATAATGACTATAATAATGTTAAAATCATACCTGCAAACTCAGAAGGTCTGAAAAAGGTGACACATCTCGTCTGTGTTTTTCAGAAAACGGCCGCTACAGTCTGGTGTTAGAATCCTCTCCAGTGAAATACAGACACACTTTTACACCATTTAGCTGTCAGCATTTTAACCGTGTTTACTCCAGCTGCTAGCTAACGCTAGGCTAACGTTAGCTGCTGTCGAGTGTAGTGCGGCGATGTTTCAGTTCCCTCTAACGTCCGTTTTTGGAGCATCAGAGAGAAGCGCAGTCATTTAAGTGGCACCTAAATAAGGCACCGAAATCCGCGTTGCTATTCGGTCCGGTAGATAACGGTCGTTAAGGCACCGGTGCTGTATTAGCACCGGGTGCAGGTGCGATGGATTGCGTACAAACCAATAGGGTGTCGGAATGGTATATGTTTATACTTCTCATCCAACCACAATCAAATTCACTCTCTCCGGATGGCGCGATTTTTCTGGATAGGCTTTTTTGTGTGTGTGTTTTTGAACGATGACAAGCCGGAATAAAAACAAGCCAAACTGAAATAGGAGTAACAAGGCCATTTTTTAAATGTAAGGAGTAGAAGTAAAAAGTATGCTGTAAAATAATTACTCCAGTCAAGTATAGATACCCAAAATTTCTACTTAAGTAAGGTAACAAAGTATTTGTACTTTGTTAATTGACACCCCTGGTTGTATTTTAATCCAGGCTGATAACTATAGGGTAAAAGCACTGCTGAGTGAACAGAAAAGGCTCCAGGATTAAATAAATCCTGGCTGTTAGTCTGGTCAGGAGCACGCTAGCTGCACAGAATAAATCTCCATGGTGATTTATGTGCCTCTGCTTTCGTGAAACCGAGTCCAGGCTAAATTCATCCAGGATAACTGGGAAATCCCAACTTAATCCCTTATCACAGGCTGTAAAATATATAATAAATAAATAATATATAATAATAAAAATAATTGAAGTAGTCTTCCTCATGTAAACCTACAATTACAGCTACTTTATTTTATAGTTGACCTTTATAAAGTGGTCAATGGTGTCCTGGCCAAGAAAGCAGCAAAGTTACACGTTGATAACGTACATACATACAATAAAATACAAATGGTACAGAGTAAACACAAAAAACAAATCCACCTTAATGAAATCCAAGGTGCAGTGGGTACTGTTTAAATAGGTTAGAAGTATCTTTCCATAGATATTTAGATACACCTACTGTACTGGGAAATATAAGCTATAGGCAATAGATGCTCCAATGATCACACCATATATGCAGAACAAATATTTGAATAGATTCCAGTTTTACTTGGTAGCTTCTGAAACATGTCTTCCACAAATGATATAACAGACAAACATAACAAAATCAGGTAGGCATTGATGCATTTAACATAAACACCTTTACTCAGCCTAACAAGTTTTATGGTATGCAAACGTATTTATTTGATTTTATTAACATTTAATGTATTATTTTTACAACAGCAACATGATCCATTCAAATGACCATAACTCTGAGGTTACAACAAGCTCCCCGACCTCAAAATAAGTTATTTGTCATTGTGTTAGACACAAAGAATTGCCTAGAGCAGTGTTTCTCAAATTGGGGTACTTTGGAGGACTGCAGGGGGACGTGTACCCCTAGTGGATTTTTAGAGGACTACATGGGGTACGTGTCCCCCTAGAGGTACTTTGGAGGACTGCAAGGGGTACGTGTCCCCCTAGGGGTACTTTGGAGGACTGCAGGGGGTACGTGTCCCCTAGGGGTACTTTGGAGGACTGCAGGGGGTACGTGTCCCCTAGGGGTACTTTGGAGGACTGCAGGGGGTATGTGACATTTTTTGCTTAATGTTTTTCAGTTACAAGGCTGTAGTTACTTCTACTGTCAAGTTTTTCAGAGTTTTTGAGTCTCTGTTTTTGAAGTTTGTCACCTTTTTTGAAGGTTTCGTCGTTTGTTTTGACCTATTCTTGCCTTTCTTCCTTTCTTTTTTCTACTGTTTTTTTCTTCAAAGTTTTTGTCTCATTTTCAATGTTTTTGTCACTTTTTTCGAAGATTTTCGCTTAGTTGAATTTTTTCGTCACTTTTTTCGTCGCCCTAGTGTTGCATTCCTTCTTTCCACTGTGTCTCTTTTTTCAAAGTTTTTTAATATTATACTATACTATTTTATATATATATATATACTATTTTAATAGCCTATGCAAACAAAGGTATGAAGGCTTTAGGCCGCCCTACATGTTATTGTAGGACCAGTTTAATGTGCAACTTAATTTTCTATGTAGCAGGGGGTCCCTGTTCCATCTCTCTTTCAGTTAGGGGGGTCCTTGGCTTAAAAAACGTCGAAGACCCCTGCTCTACGCAATTCTTTGTGAATGCTGCCAGTCTGTCAGTTGGGCCCTGCCCTCTGAGTCTGAGCATTCCATCCCATACACACCAATCTAAAAATAGAGCTTATTTATTAGGGCTGCCATCAGTTACCCAATTTATAAAAACTCTAATAACAGTTATTCTGAGGAAGGCTTTTCTTTTTACAGCTGCAGAGTGATTGATTGCTTTTGCTATGCTGGGCTGGGCGTGAACTGTAAATCTAAATGTCACCTGTGTCTGAGCTCGCCGTGCAGATTTAATCTCCTCACTCTTTGTAGGAAATCAGAGATGGCGTGACGAAGCCTCTCAGCACATACAGGCGATTGTATAAGTGGATTCCACATTTCTCAGACACACCCACGGCCCGTTAAACAAGTTAAACAAGTTAAACAAGGAGAGGTGTCTCCTCCCAGGCTTTGCAAGCGCTTGCCATCCTTTCTCTCCGCCTCTTCACAAAACTCATACAACAGTATAAAACATCAACTGCTCTATCAGAGTTTCTCCACTCTCTCCCGAGCATCTGAAGCAGATAGACAGCTTTCACTCTTCAACGCCAAACAGAAAGACCAGAATGTCTTCCTACTCCCAGTCCATCAGCGGTGGCCGGGGCGGTGGCTACATGCGCAGCAGCAGCCGATCCATGTACGGAGGATCTGGAGGCTCTGGCGTCAGAATCTCCTCCGGTGGCTCCTACATGTCCATGTCTGGTGGTGGCGGCGGTGGAGCTGGCTATGGCTTGGGCTCTGGTGATGGAGCAGGAAGTGGCTTTGGCCTTGGCGCCGGAGGAGGCAGCGGCGTGGACATCTCGGCCAACAAGAAGGCCACCATGCAGAATCTCAACGACCGCCTGGCAACCTACCTGGACAAGGTGCACAAGCTGGAGACGGCCAACGGCGCCCTGGAGCTGAAGATCAGACAGTTCCTGGAGAGCAAGGTCGGCCCGTCGGCCAGAGACTACAGCGCCTTTTACGTCACCATCGCAGAGCTGCAGGGGAAGGTAGGCTCACCGGGGACAACCCCAAAACTGTCTGCATGCAACAAATGGAAGGTGTAGAATAATCCTTAGGGATGGGAATCGCCAGAAGCCCAACAAAATGAAATTATAGATAAGATAACATAAGATAAGATAAGATACTTTATTGTCCCCGAATGGAAATTTGTTTTGGACTCTTGGTTCTGCAACACAAAATACAGGAAATAAGCATCTCTCAACACATACTCTCATGCAACACAAACATGCTTCCATATACTGTACATTAGATGGTATAGGTATATGTACATATATAGTAAGCATATTAACTACTCAGTTTATAATTGAACAACCCTGTCGGCTACATTCTCCACAAAAAGTGTAGCACAGCCCTTGTACAATATTGCCCAACCCCAATAGCCTACATAATTATTGTGATATTCTGCGATATATTGCAACATATTACCTTGTTTCCAACATCAAATTATGTCGCCAAAGAAAAACTTTGTCAACATGTTTTTTTTTTTTATTTGATCATATGAATATCTGTGTCAGTTATCCTGGCTCAATTTAGCCTTGACTCGGTTTCACAAAAGCATAGGCACATAAATTACCATGGAGATTTATTCTGTGCAGCTAGCCTGCTCCTGACCAGGCTAACAGCCAGAATTTATTTAATCCTGGAGCCTTTTCTGTTCACTCAGCAGAGGTTTTACCTTATTGTTATCAGCCTGGATTAAAATACAACAGGTGCATGTTGCTGTTCATTTAAGACATTTAATAAGTTATTATTTAAAGTTGACCCTCATTAATGTGACAGTCATTGTTACTGTTATATTACTGTATGAAGATTGCTGTTCATATTGTTGTTAGAAGTTTGATGAATATATTACTGCAGTTGTTGAGATAATTATAAAAGGCTGATAAAGCTGCCAAATGTGTTTTAAATGAAGTTGGTTAGTAAGGGCAATATATAAAGTGCTGTACAAGTGTGTTTCTATAGTGGACCAATGTACCTTGAATTATTTTAGTTGATTAATTTGTTTGTATTCTTTAATGACTATAATTTGGGAGGATTATACAATTTTAAGAACATATCCTAATTGTACAAATCTCCCAAATTACAGTCTTAGTTCACTGAACCAATGCGTAACTAACTAGTGTAGACTTCTGTACATTCAGATAACACCAGGGAGAGGACTTATATTTTGCTGGGGGGAAATAACTGATGAATATACTCTGTTCCATTCATGTTTGCAGTGTGCATGACATTTATCACTTAATTATCTTTATAGCTTCTAGATTTTAGAGTCCAATTTCTTCAGTATCTTTCTTTTCTATGTCCATATACAAGAGAGCAAAGCATATAATACATAAAGAAGGACATTTAATAAAATAAAAAAAGCGTGGCAGATAATAGCGGACCGACTAAATGATAGGCTATATCTAAAAATATACATTTATGAACTACTGCTCTTAACTGAAAGCATTCAATGAGTCACTGTCATTTGCAAAAACTAACAGTTGCACACTTTGCAGTGAGAAGTGGAAGTTAATATGACTTATGTCATTTATATTTTAGCCCATGAGAGAGAGGGAGAAACAGAGTGAAAGAGATATTTACGCATCATATGCATTGTAGAAAATTGATCTTCATGGTAAATTTCCTGAGTAACATTATCTTCTGCTCACTTTTGCAAATGATTAGTAGCCTAATCCTTGAATGGTATGATTACGAAATTTTCAATTCAGAGCAGGGGCCAGTAAATGTATATGTTTAGTCTACTTACGTATTCAGGTGGCCTGCGATCTTCTGTGACAGCCCAGTCTCATGCCAGGTCGTTATATAGTCACGTTATTGTAATCTATTAAGTCGTGGACAGGTTACGTAAATGCCGTTTTTTTCGTGTGGCGATTACGAAATTGAAAGCAATGCATTTTAATGGGAAGCATATTTCGTGATTCCATAACGAAAGCGAGTAGCGAGTAGTTGATAAGGCGAAAGTCCGCGTAGGGAGGTAAAACACAGGACTTTCACGCCGGAGACCGGGGATCGCGCCCCGCGTGTGGCAGTACCTTTGTCCCGCGTGTTGCAGTTCCTTTGTCGGCGTGTCACGCATGTGACGGTTCCTTTCCCCGTTCTTTTTTTTCCTAACCCCGTGTCCCTGCTAGTGGCGGCCCGCGAGTGGCGGCCCGTGCCGTTGTTTTGGCCGGCGTGTGGCGCCGCATTTCCCCGATCGCGAGTGGCGGCCCGTGCCATTGTTTTGGCCGGCGTGTGGCACCTCGTTTCCCCGATCGCGAGTGGCGGCCCGTGCCGTTGTTTTGGCCGGCGTGTGGCGCCGCATTTCCCCATAGTCACGTCCCCCAGAGCAGGTTCGAAAAGCGTGACCTGTACACGTTCAAAAGTCGTTGCATATACACGAAAAAAACGTCAAAATCGTAATCTGTACACGAAATTATGAATCAAAATAACGTGACTATTACACGACCTGGCGTGAGACCGGGTTGTCTGTGAAGCTTTCTCTCGCTTTTTCATTATGTGTTTCATGTGCGTTATCATACTTCCACAAGAAGCTGCTGCTCACTCTGTATGAAGTATGAACAATGTGTAAGAAACCAAAAGGGATAAATGTATAGATTGATTGGTTTCCTGATGTCGTCCCTCTATCTTTAGATAATCAGGTACTTCTCCATCTATGTGGATGGAACTTTAAAATATTAGTAGGTTATTGGGGTTATGCAATATGTTAGTGGTGCAATACATGGGCTGTTGAATTGTTCAATATGTCATTATGTACTGCATAGGTTATGTGGAAATGTGTCAGTTGTGCAATATGTAGGCTATTTGGGTTGTGCATTATGTCAGTGCATTGTGTCATTTTGTGCAATACGTACGGATGTTTAATTAAAAACTGCCACTGAAAGGAGGAGTTAATGTGCTTACTATATAGGTACCTGTCTAATGTATATGAGGTCATGTTTTGTGTTGCATGAGAGTATGTGTTGAGAGATGCTTATTTTCTGTATTTTGTGTTTTTATTTTGTAAAATTGCGGAACAGAGTCCAAAACAAAATCCCCTTCGGGGACAATAAAGTATATCTTATCTATCTTAGTAAGTCTGGATGAACATGAAAAGCTGACAGTATTCCTTTTCCTCTCCCAGATCCAGGACGCTACCAGGATCAACGGCGGTCTCTACCTCAACATCAGCAACTCCAAGCTGGCTGCCGACAACTTCAGGATGAAGTAAGTCCATTCATTCATTCATGAGTCGTCACACTTAGCGTTGATTCATGGTCCTTGAATCTGTGTCGGAGGTACCACTGCTAGACCTATATATGCAGGGTTAGGTTTAGGTTGGGTTTTTTTCTGTTACCGGTGCCTGAACCGATTTAAAAAGAAAACAAGAGCACAAAATGACAGTCAACGACATTAAAGAACATCTTTGCTACGCTGTATGGTTAAAATTGTATCTTACTTTAGCTGCAGAGAGTTGTACATCCCAGCAGGTCTGGATCATTAATGGCAAAGCAACGGAAACCAAAGGACGCAAACGGAGAGAGGGAGAAGTGTGGCATTTCTCACTCTCCTTTTTAAATTAAACTAACATTTAACCACACGACCATAGCAAAAAACAAGCCTTTCTTTAATGTCACTGATCGTCGTTTTCTGCTCTTCTTTTTTAAAGCACCGCTAATGGAAATAATTCCAAACAATACCCTAAATATATTAGCACTTCTCCTCTTCCGGGGTCTGGGCTGAGCAGCTAATCCTAAAAGAACTACTACTTCAATAATCAAAACTGGGGTAAAAGGAGACAGAACGCATGGCGTCATACTCTAAAAGCCACACACACCGGACGGGAAAACAACTCTCCGCTGACTTGTATTGTCTGAAGGTTTCCGCCTCTTTCTTCCATCTTCTAGAAAACAACAGAAACATGTCTAAAAGCTGCTGTGTGCTGCTATGAACTAATAACAATGTAACATTATAAAAAAGTTGATCTTTTAGAAAAAACGTTGAACTTTTTTAGAAAAAACGTTGAATTATTTTTAGAAAACGTTGAATTTGTTTAGAAAAAACTTTGAATTTGTTTAAAATTGTTTTTGAATATTTTTAGAAACGTGTCAAAAATCTGCTGTGTGCTGATATGAACTACGAACAATGTAAAGAACTGAGAACTAAAGTTTTTATAAGCTGCTGAGCCAAAAAACTAGGCTTTTATTCAAAAGTGAAAACAGATGTGAGGAATCAGCAGAGAGAATGGAGTGACACTAAGCTAACGTTACGTTTGACATTTGCAGCAAACATTTAGTTACCAAGTCAAACATCCAAATGGCAGTTTTAGGCTCACTATATGTCTGTTAACTGTTAACAGTTAAGCTAACACACGTGTTAAATGGTCACATTATTGAATCTATTGATTCGTGGACAGGAAACGATAATGTCGTTTTTTTCGTGTGACGATTATGAATTTTAAAGCAATGTATTTCAATGGGAAGCATATTTCGTAATCACAGAATGATTACGGTAGCGAGTAGTATTGATAAGGCGAAAGTCCACGCAGGAAGGTTGGTCGGGGTGATGGATGGGTCAAACAACACGGGACTTTCACCCAGGAGACTGGGGATAGCGTCCCTTGTGTTGCAGTTCCTTTCCTCGTTATTCTTTTCCTAACCACAACTGTCCCGTTTCATTTCCCCGTTGTGTACCCCTGCGCCCGGGGATTGCGTACCGCGAGTGGTGGCCCGTCCCGTTGTTGTGGCCGGCGTGTGGCGTTGCATTTCCCCGTTGTTGTGTGCCCCTGTGCCTGGGGATGCGCCCGGGGCTCGCGTCCCACATGTGGCGGTCCGTCCTGTTGTTGGCTGCGTGTGGCGCCTCATTTCCCCTTTGTTGCTTCCCCTAGAGCAGGTTAGAAAATTGTGACCTGTACACGTTCAAAACTCGTGACGTATACACTAAATAAACGTCAAAATCATGACCTGTACACAAAGTAATGAATCAAAATAAAGTGACTATTTCTCGAATTGGCGTGAGAACGCGTTGTATCAGCACACAGCAGCTTTTTATGTTTCTGTTGTTTGCTAGCAGACAGAATAAAGAGGATGAAACCTTAATGCAATACAGTCATTGGAGAGCGGTGGCGGCGGGATGTACGTTGTATGGAACCCATATAACAATATTCAGGTACAATTAATGATTACTTTCATTGAATTTTTGGAGTTTTATTCAATTTTATTAGCCTGACGTGGTCATACCCAGATTCTAGTTCCCGATCTCAAATTTTGTGGGCGGGGCTAAGTTCGGCTGGCATCCAGGCTACAATTTTATAGCATTTAAAAATAAATTGAAATTGTTTCAGTTGTTCAAACAGTCTGTTATCCACTCAACATCCTTTGATCTTAACTATTAGTCAAAATAATGCATAATTTCTGCTTTTTTAACTAAATAATTAAGTGTAATGTCCTTTAAATTAGGTTTAATGACCATGAATTTAAAAAAGCGTTGAGAAAAGTGCCAAAAACATTGGAAAAAACTGCCAAAAACATTCATTTTCAATTTTGACCCAAAAAGACCAAACATTCATGGTGGATGGGAAGAAAACAGAAGGGTTAAATGCACTCTATCTCTATAGACACACAATAGAAACAATACTCTTCTCCCTCTTTGTTTGCGTCCTTGGCCTGCTTCAGCGAGCTATATTTTAGGGGAAAACAGATTTTGAAACGAATGCTTTGTTTTCCCTGCAGGTTTGAGAACGAGCTGCCCATGCGTCAGTCGGTGGAGGCCGACATCGAAGAGCTGAGGCGAATCCGGGACAAGCTGACTCTGACCCACACCGACCTGGAGATGCAGATCGAGGGTCTGGAGGAAGAACTCATCCTCCTCAAGAAGAACCACGAGGAGGTGAGAGCGTTGAAAGATCTCTGTGAGCCCATCAGGTATTTCAGAGCTAGGCCAGATTACAGCTATATTTGTTGCATTTCTCAATGTTTTTGTCGCTTTTCCCAATGTTATTGGCGGGGTTTTCTGACATTTTTGGGGGGCTTTTTATTTTCTTATTATATTAAACTTTTCTTTACTCATCTGGATTGCCGCCATCTGCCTATACTGCTTACGCCACGGACTAACCCTGATTGGGGGCCCTGGTCTCCTCTGGTTTCATGGTTCTCCTCTGGTTTCATGGGTCTCCTCTGGTTTGATGGTTCTCCTCTGGTTTGATGGGTCTCCTCTGGTTTGATGGGTCTCCTCTGGTTTCATGCGTCTCCTCTGGTTTCATGGGTGTCCTCTGGTTTCATGGGTCTCCTCTGGTTTCATGGTTCTCCTCTGGTTTCATGGGTCTCCTCTGGTTTGATGGGTCTCCTCTGGTTTCATGCGTCTCCTCTGGTTTCATGGTGCTCCTCTGGTTTCATGGGTCTCCTCTGGTTTCATGGGTCTCCTCTGGTTTCATGGCTCTCCTCTGGTTTCACGGGTCTCCTCTGGTTTGATGCGTCTCCTCTGGTTTCATGGGTCTCCTCTGGTTTCATGCGTCTCCTCTGGTTTCATGGGTCTCCTCTGGTTTCATGGGTCTCCTCTGGTTTCATGGGTCTCCTCTGGTTTCATGGTTCTCCTCTGGTTTCATGGGTCTCCTCTGGTTTGATGGGTCTCCTCTGGTTTCATGCGTCTCCTCTGGTTTCATGGTGCTCCTCTGGTTTCATGGGTCTCCTCTGGTTTCATGGGTCTCCTCTGGTTTCATGGGTCTCCTCTGGTTTCATGCGTCTCCTCTGGTTTCATGGTTCTCCTCTGGTTTCATGCGTCTCCGTGTGTTTGTGTGCAGGAGCTGCTGGCGATGCGAGCGCAGATGAGCGGCCAGGTGAACGTGGAGGTGGACGCCGCTCCGGCCGTGGACCTCCAGAAGGTCATCGAGGAGGTCAGGGAGCACTACGAAACCGTCACCAACAAGGGCCGCAAAGAACTGGAGGCCTGGTTCCATTCCAAGGTAAGGGGCATAGGTATAGCTGCCCCACTTTTGGTTTGAAAACTTCCATCTAAATATTTTAGAATAAAAAGTTGAATATTTTTACAATAAAAAGTTGAATATGTAAGGAAAAGGAAAGAAAAAAAAGATGGAATAATCAAAGAAAAACGTCTGAATATTAAAAAAGGCAATTTTTTTAGAACCCATGTAGTTCCAGTGTGAACGCGGCTGCTGTTTCTCTCTCCAGTCAGAAGAGCTGAACAAAGAAGTCGCCGTCAGCACAGAAACTCTCCACTCGTCCAAATCAGAGATCACAGAGCTCAAGAGAACGCTGCAGGGCCTGGAGATCGAGCTACAGTCGCAGCTCAGCATGGTGAGAAAGTAACTAAGTACATAAGTAAATATACTCCGGTACTGTACTTGAGTCAAAATGTTGAGGTACTTGTACTTTATTTCAGTCTTTTCTTTCCACGCCACTTTCTACTTCTATTCCGCTACATCTCAGAGAGAAATATTGTACTTTTTACTCCACTACATTCATCTGTTACAGCTTTAGTTACTAGTTACTTATTATTTTAACAGTGTGCTGTAGTACTTTTACTGCAGTAAAGGATCAGAATACTTCTTCCAGCGCTGTTAAATTGTCTCTTTGTGCGGCCGTGAATCCTCTCTCCTGCAGAAAGGGTCGTTGGACTCAACTCTGGCCGAGACGCAGAGCCGCTACGCCATGCAGCTCAACAGCTACCAGATGCAGGTGAGTGGCCTGGAGCAGCAGCTGGTGTCGCTGAGGGCTGACCTGGAGAGACAGGGACAGGAGTACCAGATGCTGCTGGACATCAAGACCAGACTGGAGATGGAGATCGCCGAGTACCGGAGGCTGCTGGACGGAGAGGGCAGCGGCGAAGTTAGCGGTGGCAGTGGCAGCAGCAGCGGGTGAGAGAAGCAAAGTGTTGATTCCCTTTTGAAAAAGAAAAGGAAACAGAGAGTTGTTTTAACTTTATGGAACAAACGGAGCTACGTCTCGTTCTGCTTCACAAGCGCAAACTTCAGGAAGTGAAGTAACGTCTGATTTTAACTGACAAAGAGAGCAGCAGCATGTAGTTTAAACTACTCCGGCTACATCTACATCGCTACCTTCAAAAGTAATCTCTGTGCACAGAAGTGTTTTTAGCTCCACTAGAATAACTGGCATGGCATGAAAATGTCACTTAATGAGGTGTTTTAACATTAATATGCGTTCCCCCAGCCTACCTATGGTCTAGTGGCTAGAAATGGTGATAGGTGTAAACCAAGCCCTGGGTATCCTTTGAGAAAATGAAAGCTCACATGGGCCAATCTGGAATCTTCTCCTTATGAGGTCATGAGGAGCAAGGTTACCCTATTCTCGGGTAACTGAACCACCAACTACCACTGACCTGACGGAGCACCTTGCGGAGCACCGTAGCCTGCGTCGCAGAGCTCTGTAGCGGCTAAACATCTATTTCTCAATTTTTGTCGCTTTTCCCAATGTTATTGGCGGGGTTTTCTGACATTTTTGGGGGGCTTTTTATTTTCTTATTATATAAAACTTTTCTTTACTGTGGTTCAGTTACTAACTGCTGCTGATACGACCGAGCTTTGACGGAGGTCTGTAACTGCTTAGACAACAAGCAACTGTCTCTCTCGCTGCGCACGGAGCTCGTAGCCGGCCACTGTAGCATTATCCTTATGAATAAACCACAGTCACAATAATTAGAGTAGATGTAGAAATGTAATGTTTGCCGGTACGTCATGTTTATGAATGTGTTTACTGCTGTTGCCAGGCAGCATGCTTTTCTTTACCTCCACTCTCGACTTCTTCTCTACTACTTACTTATTCACAGATGATTTAGTTTGTATACCCCCGTGATGTTTCAGAGAGTACTGCAACAAACAATGTGATGGGCAGAAATGTCTCCGTGCATATTTCACATTATATTTTATCATGTGGGAGGACATTAATGAAACCAGAGCAGATTAGTGATGTCTGTGTCTCTTATTATTTCTACATTATCTTCCCGTTCCGCTTACAGTGCCCTCCACAATTATTGGCACCCCTGTTTAAGATGGGGTCATGGACTTCTAAAAATTCTCAATTTTTTTTAAACAACATAGAACTCAAATGCAAAAAAAGAGAAAAATCCAACGTTTTATTTAAGTACATTACTTTGGTGGTAAAAAAAAAAAATCGCATTTAGAAAAAGAAAACTTGAAATCATGTGTCCCACAATTATTGGCACCCCTAACAATTCCGCTGAAAAATTTAATATATATTTTTTTAAATATATTTTTCTGTAGTTGCTAAAGTTGGTCAGGGTATCTAGGAACTTTTAAATAGTAATTCATAACTTCCTGTTTCCCTGGGGTATAAATATGACGTGACACAGAGTCCTAATTCTCTTACCCATTTGTCAACATGGCAAAGACAAGAGAACACACAATTCAAGTAAGGCAGATGTGTGTCGACCTTCGTAAGTCAGGCAATGGCTACAAGAAAATAGCCACTCGCCTTAACTTGCCCGTATCTACAGTCAGAGGAATCATTAAGAAGTTTAAAACAACTGGAACAGTGACAAACTAGGCTGGAAGAGGTCCCAAGTTTATCTTGCCACAACGCACAGTGAGGAGGATGGTAAGAGAAGTAAAAAAAGTCCTAAGCTCACTGTCACAGAATTGCATCAAAGAGTGGCATCTTGGGGTCACGAAGTCTCAAAGAAAAACCATCAGACGCTCTCTACATGCCAACAAGCTGTTTGGGAGGCATGCAAGGAAAAAGCCTTTTCTCACTAACACTCACAAACGTAAACGTCTGGAGTTTGCTAAGCGGCACTGGGACTTCAACTGGGATCGTGTGCTTTGGTCAGATGAGACTAAGATTGAGCTTTTTGGCAACAAACGCTCTAAGTGGGTCTGGCGTAAAACAAAAGATGAGTATGCCGAAAAGCACCTTCACCACCGTGAAGTATGGTGGAGGATCTGTGATGCTTTGGGGCTGTTTCTCTTCCAAAGGCCCTGGGAACCTTGTTAGGGTGCATGGCATTATGAATGCTTTGAACTACCAGGACATTTTAAATAAAAACCTGATGGCCTCTGCCAGAAAGCTGAAGATGGGTCATCACTGGGTCTTTCAGCAGGATAATGATCCTAAACATGTGGCAAAATCTACACAAAAATGGTTCAGCAGTCACAAACTCAAGGTCCTCCCATGGCCATCTCAGTCCCCAGACCTCAACCCAATCGAAAACCTGTGGGGTGAGCTAAAGAGGAGAGTGCATGAGAGAGGACCCAGGACTCTGGATGATCTAGAAAGATTGTGCAAAGAAGAATGGTCAAAGATCCCTCTCTCTGTGTTCTCCAATCTTGTGAAATGTTATAGAAGGAGATTAAGTGCTGTCTTGTTGGCAAAAGGGGGTTGTACAAAGTATTAACATCAGGGGTGCCAATAATTGTGGGACACATGATTTCAAGTTTTTTTTTTCTAAATGTGTGATATTTTTTATTTACCACCAAAGTAATGTACTTAAATAAAAGGTTGGATTTTTCTCTTTTTTTGCATTTGGGTTCTATGTTGTTTAAAAAAAAGGGAGAATTCCATGACCCCATCTTAAACAGGGCACTTTAGATACCAGTGACCAGTTAAAGGCATACTATGCAGTTTCCGTTTTTATTATTATTGTTGTAAATACCACTCACACAGAGCATTCTCTTTACTCACGGCCTGATGTAATTGACTCGTAAAAAGTACAATTTTAAGGTTCAGTCGGGAAGTTCACTGTTAGCCAACTAAAGTTTGCATAAGCACAGTACACACGCCATACAAAATCAGAACCAGACAAAGGACTACGTGATAAATACACCTCACAACACCTGAGTTCAGCTGGCAAACTTGATCGTGTGGCAAGCTAGCCAATAAAACATAATGCAATGTTCAACTGTGCAACTATTGTCTTCCATAGAGGCTGCTTCTTATATGTTGTTGATGTACAGTACAGGCCAAAAGTTTGGACACACCTTCTCATTGAACGTGTTTCTTTATTTTCATGACTATTTACATTGTAGATTCTCACTGAAGGCATCAAAACTATGAATGAACACATATGGAATTATGTAGTTAACAAAAAAGTGTGAAATAACTGAAAACATGTCTTATATTTTAGATTATTCAAAGTAGCCACCCTTTGCTTTTTTTGGTAACTCTGCAAACCCTTGGTGTTCTCTCAATGAGCTTCATGAGGTAGTCACCTGAAATGGTTTTACCTTCACAGGTGTGCTTTGTCAGGGTTAATTAGTGGAATTGTGTCCCTTATTAATAAAAAAGCAAAGGGTGGCTACTTTAAAGAATCTAAAATATAAGACATGTTTTCAGTTATTTCACACTTTTTTGTTAACTACATAATTCCATATGTGTTCATTCATAGTTTTGATGCCTTCAGTGAGAATCTACAATGTAAAGAGTCATGAAAATAAAAAGGAAACGCATTGAATGAGAAAGTGTGTCCAAACTTTTGGCCTGTACTGTATGTGACATTGTGCCGTAAAACAAGTCGGGATTCTTGCTACATTTGGCGGGGCGCCACCTCACAAAGCATTGCTGGTTTTGCCAGCGGCGTCCCCCCGTGCTTTGATATAGGTATGATTCACCCTACTACGAGTTCGTTTAACATCGAAATAACTTTGAAGCTGTTATATTAAGGTACAAATCTTGCATAGTGTGCCTTTAAATGAGATGAGTTTCTCTGTCTCTCTGACAGACTGAGGAACTGTGCATCATATCTAACAGCAGTTAGGACTCATGTTGGATAGAAAATCATTCTGACTGTGTTTCTTCCTCCAGGGTGCAGAGGCGTGATCTGATGAAATGTAAGTGTGTTAGTTTCTTTAAATACACAGCTGATAGTTTTTATTCATTAGAACATTACTGACTACATGCATCAATTTTAAACTTTATGTAAATGAACATCAGCACAGAATAAAACCTTCTGTGTGTCTGATGATAAACTGCTGCTGTGTTTTGGGTAACATTTTATAATAACCATCACTAATAAATGATAAATTAATAGTTAATTTAACTTAAGTTAATAGTTATTTTACTGTTACAATAACAACAAACAACAACTACAACTACTAACAATAAAATGATAATTAATGTTTACTAATTATTAGTTATGCTATAATTTATATTGCTCACATCATAATATTTTATATATTTAAGTATTTGTAAATGATTAATAAATCAAATCAATTTTTATCAATCTTCTGATGCTTAGCTAGGGCACATCTCAGTGGTGTTCCTGATCTCATTGGGCCTTTCGGGTCTTTCGAAATGTCAGACACCCTCCTTCAGGCGACCCAGCTGAGGTTGATCAAGCCTCATCTTGTGTCCTAGCAGCATTTATCCACAGATCTGCTCTTTTGATCCAGAACCACATCGAAGCCTTCTTTGCAGCCTCTGTGCTGTTGCAAATAGCCCTTCTCCTTCTCTCACCTGTGATGCTGAGTGCAGTGTAGGCCCTGTAGAGGGACTTCCCTGCAAAGCCTCTGCACCCTCTGCCTTGCCTTCCAGCCTTGGTTGTGGCAGTCGCTGATGAGGCCATCATATTTCGCCTTCTTTCTCTCAAAAGCTTCCTCCAGTCGGTCTTCCCATGGCACAGTGAGCTCCAACATGACTAGGTTCTTTGTTGCCTCAGATACCAAGACAATGTCAGGTCTCAGGGTGGTCTTGACGACCTGCTGGGGGAACTTGTTCAGAAGCCCTGATGACTCTGGAAGATGTTTCTGGCTTCTCTCTGGCCCTGATGAAGCTGATGGTTTGCTTGGAGGGCTTTGACCTCCGGCAGCAGCTGATGGTAACCTGGATGCTCTCTGCAATTGCTTTGAGCACCTGGGGTCTCATTTATGAAGGTGGCGTACGCACAAAAATGAGCTGAACTCCGACCCATGCGTACACACATTTTGGAGACAAAATAGGAATTGCCAACGCAGATGGTGAGGTGGTGAACTAAAGTCAGACTGCAGAAAGTAAATGTGGGAAGAATGATTACTCTCAATATTTTCAAGTAGTGATGCCTCACGCACATTTTTTCACTCCATATCATCCACATTACCATGAAGATTAAATCCAGCAGTGTTATTTGCGCTTGTACTGAGTGATAATTGTCCCATAAACACCTCCAACTCAAATTTTAAATACAATATGTATTTAATGTTTAATCTGCGCTGTCTCGCCGACACATTGTCCGCTAGGGAGCGCAGGAGGAAGAGATGTCACAACTGCATGGAATACAGGATCGCATCAAATACCCTAGCATTAGATAACGGCAGAACACAGTGTAAATAACTAAATATTTATGTCTTTAAAACTGTGCATATATGATCAAATGTCAAAGTCTGAAAATACAGCCGTTAAACTCTCATGCAATCGTTACTCTTAATGTCCTCGTTATCAGTCTGAACTATAATACTGTTTGTGACAAAACCTGCATGAAGAAAAGTGTGTTTGCCTATTACACTTTATTTCGTCATCAAATTGTATCTCGTGGGGGGGGATACCACTAGTTGATGCTGTGTTGGCAAGGTGTTAACAATCTCAAATTGGTGTAAACATATAAATACTGCTATGACCCCCGTGCGTAATGATGAATGATGGCACTACGCTAATAGAAGAATCAGGAGAGACTTCGGGGAACATGACGAGGACTGGCTAATATGACGATTTAGATTCCCTAAAGCTGAGCTCCTGGATCTATGTACTGAATTGGGCCCAATAGAGAGGGCAACATGCCGGAACCGTGCTATCCCAGTCCAGATAGGCTACAGGTCCTCGCCACTCTGGGGGCAACCAGCTGTTTCCAGTGGGAAATGTCAGACAGCGGTTGCGTGTGTTTTTTTTTTTTTACATCAATATTATATATAATCTTCAACTTTATCACTAAGGCTTGTTTGGATATAATATATAATTTTGTTAAATCTTATTATATACGTCTGGTATATTGGAAGCTGTCCCCGAGTGCCGTAATGCCTGCAGTTTTGGACGTATTATTAATACATCTAGTTATAGATCAGGTTTCCCTACACTGTGCAAAAAAACGCCAAAATTATAATTCAATTTGCAGCAATTCCTGAACGTCTGAGAAGTTTTTTGCTTTTTCTCCACCAGTCATCATGATTCGGTGTAACAACTGCCAGTTTCATTCATATACTGATCAGCATTCATGAGGTGCTTTGCATTGACTATTTATGGTTAAAAATGGGCGTGAACAGGGCAGGATAAGACGCTGATCCATGTACGCACACTTGTAATCTCTGATTTATAAAGTAAACATTGCATACAAGTGTGCGTACACACGGTTTTATAAATCGGACCTTTTTTTGGCATACGCCATTTTGGGCTTTTGGGTGTACGTTTCATAAATGAGACCCCTGGTCATACCGCCAGCAATACTGGCCTTCCCTCAAAGCTCTTGGGCAGCAGCTTTAGTTGTGCGCAAGGGTTCCCTTTCTCTGGCACAGGGCACATCCTGGTGTATCGACCAGACCCCAGGTGTGCAGGTTGGATGGGCTGGGGAGGACATCATAGACTGCCTGAACCAGGAACTTGATGCAGTGTTGCTCTGCACACCAGAGGTAAGCCCACATGATCTTCCTCTCCACAGCTTGTTCCCATCTAGTCCAGGCACCCTGACGTTCCATTCCCACTGCTTTGCAGGACCTCTCCTCTTCCACTGCCTCTTCCAATGACATCCTGGCTCATTCAATCAGCCTCTCCAGACACTTCAAGATCCATCTGGCTCCAGGCACTGACTCTATTGTCACTGTCATCCATAAAGGCAATGATTGGTGGTTGCCGTGTTCCAGTCTTGGATTTGGGCCCTCTGCCCTCCAGTTCAGCAGATTTCACCAACATGTTCATTGCCAGAGCGAACAGGATCACCATCATCAGATGGTGCAGCCTGTGATGATTCCCACCTCAAGCCTGTGCCACTCTGATATTGTTGACCCAGATGAGACTCTCAGCTTAAAATCACTGTAGTAATCCTGGATAAGGTCTCTCCAGAGCCTCCTGTACCTGTTTGTGGGGCACAGAGCCATAGGCGTTGGCCAGCTCTAACCACAGCATCACCAGATCACCGCTGTTCTACTTTGCTTCTCTGAGGAGCTGTGTAACCATGCCTGTGTGCTCTAGGCAGCCGGATACACCTGGTATGCTGCCTTTCTGCACAGCGGTGTCTATGTATCCAATTTTGAGGAAGAACTCTGCCAACCGCTTTGCAACTATGCTGAAGAAGATCTTTGCTTCAACACATAGAAGCGAGATGATTCAGAACTGGCTGATTGTCTTGGAGTCTTCTTTTGGGATAAATGCTCCCTCTGCAAACTGCCACTGTTTTAAAGTTTTTCCTTTCCTCAAGATGACTTTTAAGATCCTCCACAGCCGATGTAGCAGCTTGGGGCAGTAGTTGTACACCTTGTAAGATGTTCCGCTTGGTCCTGGTGCAGTCCTAGACCTTGCCTTCCTTACCACTTCCTGTACTTTCAGGTCAAATTTCTCTACAGGCTCTGGTGGTGTTATCAAGGCATCACACTGCCCCAGTTCTTGTTCTCTGGAGGGGTCGCTAAAGGTATCTTAAAGGTGTTGGTTGATTTACCCCCTTGGAAGAGACTAGGCGTCCACAATTCTTCTGCCCGAGGAGCCGCTTGGTGAACGCGAATGGGTTTCTAATGAAGGCTGCTCACCTCCTAGCCCTCCTCCTTCATTCTTGTACTGCTTCTTTAGGGTTTTCTGCTCTATTCTGATGTTATGAGGTTTGACTGCCCTCTGGCTTTTGGTGTACAGCTTCTTTGCTCCTCTCCCCTCCTCTACACCAAACCTCTCAACCGCCATGCTCACTATGATGGCTGTCAAATTTTGCAGCCTCCTCTCCGCATTACCTTTGCCCATTTTGCCCCCCATAGCTTCCAGAACCTTATTCACATCCTTATCAAACATCTGCCACTCTGCTGTTTTACATGCTTGAGGCCACCTGATCCTCCTCTTCTTGGGCTGCATGACTGGAGGGACAGTTTGCACCACTTGGAGGCTCTGTGCACTATGGGGTGCTTCCAGGCCCTGCTACTCCTCTGATTCATCAGGCACTCGGCCTGTGCATTGTGGTGCTTGCTGTTGCTCCAGACATTTCATCCGTGACTGATGGATTTTCAGGCCTCTTGCATTTTTGCAAATCTTTCCACACAGACATACCGCGCTAATAGTCATTTTTCTGTTGCTGTTGGTCGATAACCTTAATGCCGTCCGACTTGGGTTCTCATTCCCCACCCCACCCCTCTTGGGCTCTATTGTTCTTTTAATTGATCCATAGCTAGCTTTGGGTTCCTCTTCACAGAGGCTGCGGCTAGGGGTGCTAGCCCATACCACGCCGGTTGCCATCTTCCCGAGCTGCCATCTGTCTCTCTAGAAGTCACCAACCTCTTCTTGTTTGTCAGCCAGCCTGTTCCTGCTTGTCACTGATTTCTTCAGACTGACAGTTGTAATGATACATCTTCTGATGCTAAGCTAGTGCACATCATCAGTGATGTTCCTGATCTCATTGGGTGTTTCGGGTCTTTCGAAACATCAGACACCCTCCTTCAGGCGACCCAGCTGAGGTCAATAAACATTATTTGGATGGTTATTATAAAGTTGTATCTGATTATAATAACTTGTTAACGGTTAATAAAGTTAGAGTAGAGTATATATTAGAATAGAGTTTTTAAAGCTATAAATTATGTTGTATTTTATAATCTATAAACATTGTTATTTAATGCTTTATAAACCAGTTATTAATTATTAAATTATTAAATATTTCATTAACAGTATAATAATTATTAACTAAAGTTTAACTAATGAGGTAATTATTAACTGCAGCTGTGTTGTGTCTTGTTCTCTCCGTCAGATTCCTGTGAACTGGAAGTGGACACAAACACAGTAAACAAAAAACTCAAACTGTCTGACAACAACAAGAAGGTGACATGGGTGGGAGAGGATCAGCCATATCCTGATCATCCAGACAGATTTGAATCCTGGTATCAGCTGCTGTGTAGAAATGGTCTGACTGGTCGCTGTTACTGGGAGGTCGAGAGGAGAAGAGATGTTTATATATCAGTGAGTTACAGAGGAAACAGGAGGAAAGGATACAGTGAAGACTGTGTGTTTGGATGGAATGATCAGTCCTGGAGTCTGATCTGCTCTGATGATGATGGTTACTGTGTCAGGCACAATAAGATAAAAACAGTCCTCACTTCCTCTCCTGTCTCTAACAGAGTAGCAGTATATGTGGACTGGCCTGCTGGCACTCTGTCCTTCTACACAGTCTCCTCTGACTCACTGATCCACCTCCACACCTTCAACACCACATTCACTGAACCTCTTTATCCTGGGTTAAGGGTCTGGTCAGCTGGTTCCTCCGTTTCTCTGTGTCCTCTGTAGGAGGAGACAACTTCCTGTCCTGTGGTTTAAATGTTGGAGGACGGGGCTTCACTTTGGTTCATATTAGTAGTTAGTCAGAAATTAGTCAGAAATGTTCTTCTTCTTCTTTAGTAATGTTGAAATGATCTCCTCAGGGATGAAAACTAGTTGTGTATAAACTGTGTTGACTTTTGATTTTCACTTTAATCATGTTTTATTGGAGCAGCTTCAGTTGTTAGTGATTTATTTCCATAAAGGTTTAAAGATAAAAAAGACTTACTGAGTTCAACATGTTTTAGCAAATGCAAATCTGATTCAGTTTGAAAATCAAAAGACTCAAATCAAATCAAGAATAAAGATGTTTCCTTCACAATCTATCAGTCCCTCCAGGATTTCGCGATGTCGCGATCGCAACAATTCATGTGAATTAAACCAATCACCGTGAACTTTGTGTGACTTTTTCTCAAATTTGACCAATAACCGGTGCTTCCCGCGACTTTGAACCAATCACAGCAGTCCCACGTGCCACTCTTTGTGTCAGTATGTTCCTCTAAGGCGTATTCCGAGAGCCACTGACCAAGCGGGAGTGAGAACGTGTTGCTCAGTTCCCCCCGGCCACCAGCCATTTTCATATTATACCAATATTTGCAGCATCCTGAGACTTGTTGGTTACTAGGAAATCTCAGCCCAGAGTAATTTTATTTTCCTCAAATTTTTTTTAAGAACTATACAAAACAAATCGCAACTTTTTTTGCAACTTTCACTGTCTCTCGCAACTTCATTGCCACGAATTCCTGAAAGTAATGATTAAGGTATTTTCTTCATTAGAAAATGTTTTATTCTTCTTCTGTATAGAATCCCATTAATCTTATTTCCATGATCAGAAAAAAAGAAGTACTCTGATCTTTCACTGAAAAGAAATTTTTCGCTGACTAACAATCGTACGATCTTGTCGACTAATCGATTAGTTGATTTAATCGACAGGAGTCCCATACAGGAAACAGGAAACATCACTGCCTCTATCTTTGCCACAGATTGGGATTGCCAGCTAACATATACAGCCATATATATATATAAACATCAGCTAATGTTTGCAAAATAAAGGGCTTTTCAACACTTCGCTTGTGCAGTCACGTGGATCCTAACTACAGACTGTTATTGTTGATAGCTACATTAGCATGGTCATAATCACTGACGTTACCTGATAAATCCAGTCTTGTGCCGATGCTCTGACAAGCAGAAACCTGTCTGTCTATGTCCAGATAACTGTTTAGAAAACAGGTTCATATTTTAGAGAACTCGCAAACAGAAGAATCAGTCTCCTGCTCGATTTGCGTGTTGCTCGCGCAGGGAAAGTTCAACTCTTGCAGAGGGCGGGCTTGTGCGTGTGACGAGCACGAACGCGACAGTTTCACGGGGTTGCGCCCACTTGTTGCGTCGCCTGTGAAACTGCCCGCGCCTCCATATCTGCCCACTTTCCTCTCATTGAAAATGAATCACGAGGTGTGACAATCGCCCCATGTGTGAAAAGCCCTTAACATTTTGTACAGTGAGGGTACAGTGTTTGCCTAACGTTACAGGGTTCAACATTAGCCACCATTAATCAGCCATAGTAGTAATGTTAAATGCTTGTGTTATTTTTCTCCATTGATATTTGCAGTTCAGTGATCCGTCAGATGTAACCAAACTGGCTCCTATGGGTAAACTAACATGTATCTATTTGTCTTGTGTATCTAACTTTATTTAAATTCATTGTTAAAGTAATGCCTGTCAGGTTCTTAGACACATTTTGTGGGCAACTGGGCAGAACTGGAGAAGGACAGCGCCGTTGCGCGTGTGCTTTACAACTTGCATGTGCTCTTTAGTAGAGTGTTCATGTCTCCTCCAGGGCTGCGGAGACATCACATACAACAGAATACAGAAGTTTGGTCATGTTCAAATTACAATTAACAACTTTTTTAAACTTTTATCTACGGAGAGTGACTTATCAATGACCTATCATGGCCCACACATGTACCTTCATCATCAAATGAAATGTTGTAATATGTCTTTTTGACTTTGAGTTTGTTTAAACATCAATTAGACGCGCCAGAGAGTTGAGGGTTAAGCACGGCCACTCGTGAAGCTGTTTAGTTAAACTCCTCAGCACTGAGGAGGAGGGGTCTGTCTAGTCCACACAGCATTCTGGGATGGGAGTAAAATGTGCTCTGGTTTATTGGTATTTCTTTAAACCGATCACAATCATCTTGGGTGGTGCTAAGCTCCGGATGGAGCCACGGTGCCTCTGCTAAATAGCCTCAGGAAGTAACTTGTTTTGGTGGAACGTGTTTACGTTCAAAAGTAGTTTTAGTCGTGCAACAGATAATCTAGCTAGCTGTCTGGATTTACCCTGCAGAGATCTGAGGAGTTTTATTTTTCATGTTTTTTTATCCCCAATATATAAATGTAAATTCACAGTCTATGTCTTTGTAATTTTTTTTTTGTGTTAAAAAAAGAAATAAAGCGAGCTCTTATTTTGACATACTTTGCACGTGTTCTTTTACCACATACATGAAAATTGTTTTTGTAATCTTTTTTTTGAAAGACTTCCTGTTGTGTTTGTGAGGGACACATTGTTAAAGGGGTGATAGAATGCAAAACCGATTTTACCCTGTCATAGTTGAATAACGACAGTTCGGTGGGTAAATAGGACATACATAGAAGCTCAAAGTCCCACTGACACCCCTTTGCTATGAAAATCTCATATTTTGAAACTGCCGCTGAAAACGGGCGAATCCCAACAAAGCTAGTTGCTTGCGCAAGCATCTCAAAATCTGGAACCTTAAGAGAACAGTCACGCCCCAACATTTACATAGGCTACACAACTGACCTGAGATCAGGTAGTCTTCTGAATCTAGCTAGGTCACGCAGATCTCTGCTATTCCATTACAAAATTCACTTCTGAAACTTTTTTATGCGAGAAATCAACTATGTAAAGCTCAAATATGGGCCGTTTTACGTAAATTGATGGCTAATTGCAAATTTTGTCGTGTCGGAGTTCAGCGCCGGTGCTGCCTGTGTTGTTGCCTCGCCGCCTGGCCTGCCTTCCTTCACACACCCCGGCCTGCTCTGAGGTACTTGGAGCTCCGTTACGACTGGAAGCCCACAGCACTCCATACCCGCGCAAAGTCACCGGTTTTTGGCAAATACTACACGCTGGTGCTCTGACAGAGCTCCAGGGCCTGCAGCTCCCCTCTTCCTGCTAGCTAAATGCCCGGTGTGTGTGAGTAAGAGCGCGGTCAGCGAGCTTGTTACACCAGCAATCTGTTACCACAGGTTCCAGTTAATATTTTAATGTGTGTAATTATAATGTGTTGAGTTATGGATAGTGCCTGCGGCTGGATGTAGCTCTATCAATGAGAGCTAGCTCCTCCTAGAATTCCTCTGAAATTCACAAATATTCATTAACTTGAAATCGGACACCGTTGTTAGCGTTATAAGACATTTGGGAGATGTTGTATAAGTGGCGTGACGAAATTCAAACTGTAAATATACAGAAATTACGCCAAAATGAAGCTAACTATCCCTGATTTATAGCTAGCTACACATAGCTAGGATTGAAGGGACAGTCATAGCTAACGAAACCCCCACTGTTCACAAAAAAATTATTAACTTGAAATCGGACACCGTTGTTAGCTTTATAAGACCTTTAGGGAGCTGTTGTATAAGTGGCATGATGAAATTCAATCTGTAAATATAAAGAAATTACGCCAAAATGAAGCTAACTATCCCTTATTTTTAGCTAGCTACACATAGCTAGGATTGAAGGGACAGTCATAGCTAACGAAACCCCCACTGTTCAAAAAAAATTCATTAACTTGAAATCGGACACCGTTGTTAGCTTTATAAGACCTTTAGGGAGATGTTGTATAAGTAGCGTGATGAAAATCAAACTTTAAATATACAGAAATTACGCCAAAAATGAAGCTAACTATCCGTGATTTGTAGCTAGCCACACGTAGATAGGATTGAAGGGACAGTCATAGCTAACGAAACCCCCACTGTTCACAAAAAATCATTAACTTGAAATCAGACACCGTTGTTAGCTTTATAAGACCTTTAGGGAGATATTGTATAAGTGGCGTGATGGAATTCAAACTGTAAATATAAAGAAATTACGCCAAAATGAAGCTAACTATCCCTTATTTTTAGCTAGCTACACATAGCTAGGATTGAAGGGACAGTCATAGCTAACGAAACCCCCACTGTTCAAAAGGCTCCATGTTGGAGAATAGCGCGGACAAGCACCTCACACCGCGCGCACCACCCGGAGAAAAAAGTGAGAGAAAGAAAAAGGAGAGGTCGCAGTTCGGACGATGACTATCCGGTTGAGATTGTGTGTGTGCGAAATCTGACCACACACAAACACACGTAAGCAGAGCTACCCACACCCATGTTTCTACTGTTGCTTAATTAAATATAACATCAAAAGAGTGAAGTTGTCTGAGTCGTTTAAACAGACACACCTGGGGCGAAGTTGGGAACCAGAATCAGCTTTAAATCCAGTCCTAATCTAGTCCTCACTAACACGGGCCCAATTATAGTAACTACATGAAAACTTCACGGTTGTTGCATGAAATGTCGTTTGTGTTTAGCCTACATCATCATTTTCTATCATATGAAACAAGACCCAGCCTAGTGGTGAGGCTGCAGACATATACTTAACAGTGTGCTCCTCAGCAGTCTGCTCCCCCTGCTGCTCATAAGGTGCCTCTGCACTCCTTTCGTTTCAGACCCTCCCACCAGCCTTTGGGCCACGCCTCCTCATTTACATTGACATGTGTCAAGTCCTAATGAAAATCCAATGTTAAATGAAAATTAAAATCCAATGTTAAATTGAAATTCAAAAGCCAAATATTAAATGAAAATTAAAATCCAATGTTAAATTGAAATTCAAAAGCCAAATGAAAATTAAAATCCAATGTTAAATTGAAATTCAAAAGCCAAATATTAAATGAAAATTAAAATCCAATGTTAAATTGAAATTCAAAAGCCAAATATTAAATGAAAATTAAAAGCCAATAATAAATTGAAATTCAAAAGCCAAATATTAAATTCAAAAGCCAAAGCCAAATGGAAAATTTAAAAAATAATAATAATATTTTTAATTTGACCTTGCTTTGTTTTCGGTCCGTGTACTTTTTCGTTCATTCGATTTTCATTTCATAAACAGGTATTAAAAAACAAAAAACGATGGTTATTTGATTTTCGTTTTAAAATACAACATTTGAAATTGAAATACAAGGCATGTTTTCCTTTTCATGGTCAACAGGGGATGGGAGAAATTTAAAATATGCTTTGATTTTAATTTTCTATTCCATATAACAAAAATAAAATCACTCGGAAATAGAAATTAAAAAAGGCTTGTTTTTTATATGCAGAGACCGGATGTTGTCATTTCCAAGGCAACAGCGCCAGCCTAGCCTACCAGTGTTGCTTTCAGCCCAGGCCAAAATTACTTTGGAAACCTAGCTATACTCTTGATAATGCTTGGGGGGAATTTTATTTCATAATGTCACATGTATTTATTCCCCTCTCTCCCTGCCTCCCTCTGACTCTCTGTCTCTACCTGCTGCAGACAACTTCGCCCCAATCGAACCAGCGGAGCAAACAGACTTTCAGTTCACGGCTGTAACGGTACCGTTACGCCACCGTTAACAATCCCAGCAAACTTTCTGTTGCTGATCTGGCAGAGTCACCGGCGGTTCGGGATCAGATCATGGGAATCAGACCTCCGGTGCTGGGTCTATTCTAATATTAGCTGCTGCTGCAGCTAGCTAGCAGCTAGGCACCAGCCCTGTAACCTCGGTCCCCGCGGTTTGCTTCCCGGGACGACTGACTCGATCTGGTCCGTCTGCAGAGCTGCGTTACCCGCTCTAGCTGAGCTGGGAATCTGCCGCGCTCGTGATTTATTCATGTTTTATTTTATTTGCAGATAGTGATATGCTATGATGCACTGATGCCAGGCTGGCTGGCTAGCTGCTTTTAGTCTGAGTCTGTGAGATAACCAAACTTCCTTTAAATATAACGTGCATATAAATAGATGGAATAAATAAAAGTCCCTCGAAATAAATATAAGTAAAACATACATGTCTTTAGGCTATTGAACTATTATGATTAATGCCTATGTTCATGTGTATTGCCTCATTTATGTATTTCATGATCTATTTCATAGCCATACGTATATTTATGTAAAGGGAGGCAAAAAACGGAAGTTAGGCTACAGATTCCCTCAGCTGCAGCCGGGACATTCTAAAACGCTTAACGTGAAAAAGCTTAACTTTAATGTAGCTATCTAAACAATGATCAATCGGATATCAGTCAGATAACGTCCATAACAACTTGGGTTAGATTTTTTGATCACTGTTTAGGTACATTAACCACGTTAAGCTTTTTCCTTACAATATCCCTTAATGAAGCAGAAACCCTTAATGTCAGCTACGTCCATTGGTCTTTGGGTTAGATTTTTGACAGTTTTCAGTGGTTATGAGAGAGAAATTTGGTAATCCTTGATCATTGCTCATTGATCATAGAGCGGGTAACGCCAGCTCTACAGAGTCAGTCCCGGGGAGCGAACCGCGAGGACCGAGGTCACAGGGCTGGTGGCTAGCTGCTAGCTAGCTGCAGCAGCTAATATTAGAATATTAGACCCAGCACCGGAGGTCTGATCCCCATGATCTGATCCCGAACCCCCGGTGACTCTCTGCCAGATCAGCAAGCTTAACGGCAGCAACAGAAAGTTTGCTGGGATTGTTAACGGTGGCGTAACGGTAACAGCCGTGAACCGAAAGTCTATTTGCTCCGCTGGTTCGACTCTCTTCGGGCGAAGTTGTCTGCGGCGGGTAGACAGAGAGTCAGAGGGAGGCAGGGAGAGAGGGTAATAAATACATGTGACATTATGAAATAAAATTCCCCCCAAGGATTATCAATAGTATAGCTAGGTTTCCAAAGTAATTTTAGCCTGGGCTGAAAGGGCTGAAAGCAACACTGGTAGGCTAGGCTGGCGCTGTTGCCTTGGAAATGACAACATCCGGTCTCTGAATATAAAAAAACAAGCCTTTTTTCGTTTCTGCTTTCGAGTGATTTTATTTTTGTTATATAAAATAGAAAATGAAAATCATAGCATATTTAAACTTCCTCCCATCTTATTTCGACCATGAAAAAGAAAAAACGCCTTGTATTTCAATTTCAAATGTTGTATTTTAAAACGAAAATCAAATAACCATTCGTTTTTTGTTTTTTAATACCTGTTTATGAAATGAAAATCGAATGAACGAAAAAGTACACGGACCGTTTTCCCTTTGGACTTTCAATTTCTCTTTGGACTTTCAATTTGAATTATGAATAAATATTTCCTCCATATGTTCGGGCTTGGAACTCTCCCCTGCCGGATCGGGCTGTACTGGCCTGCCTCCCTCTACTTTTGTTATATTATTAATCTGACGACTATGAAGAGAACCAGGTGGGCCTGGTTAGGCGGACACTGCAACTCCTCCTCCCTAACTATAAGCTTTATCAAAGAGGATGGTTTTCAGTTTATTCTTAAATGTGGTGACAGTGTCTGCCCCCCAAACCCAGACTGGGAGCTGGTTCCATAGAAGAGGAGCCTGGTAGCTGAAGGCTCTGGCTCCCATTCTACTTTTCGAGACTCTAGGTACCACACGTAGCTCTGCATTCTGGGAGCGTAGTGCTGTAGTGGGGCAATAAGGTACTAGGAGTTTTTCTAGATATGATGGTGCTTGACCATTTAGAGCTTTGTAGGTCAGGAGGAGGATTTTAAATTCAATCCTGGATTTTACAGGAAGCCAATGCAGAGAGGCTAATACAGGATAAATATGATCCATTTTCTTAGTTCTTGTCAGAACACGCGCTGCAGCATTCTGGATCAGCTGAAGAGTCTTAAGGTACTTATTTGAGCAACCTGACAGTAGGGAATTACAATAGTCCAGCCTGGAAGTAACAAATGCATGGACTAGTTTTTCAGCATCGTTTTGAGACAGGACATTCCCAATTTTGGTAATGTTACGAAGATGAAAAAAAGCTGTTTTTGAGGTTTGTTTTAGATGGGCGTTAAAGGATATATCCAGATCAAAAATAACTCCTATAATTTCTGACAGTAGTGCTGGAGGCCAAGGCAATACTATCCAGAGTAGCTATATCTTTAGATAATGAGGTTCGGAGGTGTTTAGGGCCCAGCACAATAACTTCAGTTTTGTCAGAGATTAACATCATAAAATTGTAGGTCATCCAGGATTTTATATCTTTTATGCATGCTTGCAGTTTAGTTAACTGACTGGTTTCATCTGGTTTGTTGACAAGTATAATTGGGTGTCATCCGCATAACAGTGAAAGTTAATTGAGTGTTTCCTAATAATATTACCAAGAGGAAGCATATATAAGGAGAATAGAATTGGTCCAAGCACTGAGCCTTATGGAACGCCATGGCTAACTTTAGCGTTCTTGGAGGATTTATCATTAACATTAACAAATTGAGAGCAATCAAAGAAATAGGACTTAAACCAGCTTAGTGTGATTCCTTCAATGCCAACTAAGCATTCCAATCTCTGTAACAGGATTGTATGGTCAATAATGTCAAATGCAGCACTAAGATCTAGTAAAACCAGTATGGAGACAAGTCCTTTATCTGCCGCAGTTAGATGGTCGTTTCAACAGTCCTTTCAACAGTGCCGTCTCTGTGCTATGATGCTTTCTAAATCCTGATTGAAAGTCCTCAAATAAACTATTGCTATGTAGAAAATCACATAATTGATTAGCAACTACTTTCTCAAGGATCTTGGAGAGAAAGGGAAGGTTAGATATAGGTCTATAGTTTGCTAAGACATCAGGATCGAGGGTGGGTTTTTTCAGGAGAGGTTTTATCACAGCTACTTTAAATGACTGTGGTACATAACCTGTTATTAAAGACATATTTATCATATCTAGTAATGAAGTGTTAATTACGGGTAACGCTTCTTGGAGTAGCTTCGTTGGGATGGGGTCTAAGAGACAGGTATTAGGCTTAGCTGAGGATACCTTTAACATTAATTGTTGATGGTCTATAGGATAAAAGCAGTCTAAGCATATGTCAGGTCTTATCATTCTTTCTAGTGGTCCTGCGTTTAAAGGTGAACCGTTGGAAATTGAGGGCAAAAGGTGATGGATTTTATCTCTAATTGTTATAATTTTATCATTAAAGAAGCTCATGAAGTCGTCACTACTCAGAGCCTTAGGAAGAGATGGCTCACTAGAGCTGTGACTCTCTGTCAGCCTGGCTACAGTGCTGAAAAGAAACCTTGGGTTGTTCTTATTTTCTTCTATTAATGGTGAGTAATAGTCTGATCTAGTATTTCTGAGGGCCTTACTCTAGGTTTTGAGTCTTTCTTGCCAATCCAAACAAGATTCTTCCAGTTTGGTGGAACGCCATTTACTTTCAAGATTTCACGAGATTTGTTTCAATTTGCGAGTTTGGGAGTTATACCAAGGTGCTAGTTTCCCTCAGCCCAGTCTCATGCCAGGTCGTTATATAGTCACGTTATTGTAATCTATTAAGTCGTGGACAGGTTACGTAAATGCCGTTTTTTTCGTGTGGCCATTACGAAATTGAAAGCAATGCATTTTAATGGCGTAGGGAGGTTGGTCGTGGTGGTGGATGGGTCAGAAAACACAGGACTTTCACCCCGGAGACCGGGGATCGCGCCCCGCGTGTGGCAGTACCTTTGTCCCGCGTGTTGCAGTTCCTTTGTCGGCGTGTCCCGCGTGTGACGGTTCCTTTCCCCGTCCCGGCAGGAGATTCTTCCAGTTTGGTGGAACGCCATTTACTTTCAAGATTTCACGAGATCTGTTTCAATTTGCGAGTTTGGGAGTTATACCAAGGTGCTAGTTTCCCTCAGCCCAGTCTCATGCCAGGTCGTTATATAGTCACGTTATTGTACTCTATTAAGTCGTGGACAGGTTACGTACACAGGACTTTCACCCCGGAGACCGGGGATCGCGCCCCGCGTGTGGCAGTACCTTTGTCCCGCGTGTTGCAGTTCCTGTGTCGGCGTGTCCCAATTTCGTAATGGCCACATGAAAAAAACAGCATTTACGTAACCTGTCCACGACTTAATAGATTACAATAACGTGACTATATAACAACCTGGCATGAGACTGGGCTTCTGAAACACAGAAAACACAGGACTTTCACCCCAGAGACCGGGGATCGCGCCCCGCGTGTGGCAGTACCTTTGTCCCGCGTGTTGCAGTTCCTTTGTCGGCGTGTCCCGCGTGTGACGGTTCCTTTCCCCGTCCCGGCGGGAGATTCTTCCAGTTTGGTGGAACGCCATTTACTTTCAAGATTTCACGAGATCTGTTTCAATTTGCGAGTTTGGGAGTTATACCAAGGTGCTAGTTTCCCTCAGCCCAGTCTCATGCCAGGTCGTTATATAGTCACGTTATTGTACTCTATTAAGTCGTGGACAGGTTACGTACACAGGACTTTCACCCGGAGACCGAGGGATCGCGCCCCGCGTGTGGCAGTACCTTTGTCCCGCGTGTTGCAGTTCCTGTGTCGGCGTGTCCCAATTTCGTAATGGCCACATGAAAAAAACAGCATTTACGTAACCTGTCCACGACTTAATAGATTACAATAACGTGACTATATAACAACCTGGCATGAGACTGGGCTTCTGAAACACAGAAAACACAGGACTTTCACCCCAGTGACCGGGGATCGCGCCCCGCGTGTGGCAGTACCTTTGTCCCGCGTGTTGCAGTTCCTTTGTCGGCGTGTCCCGCGTGTGACGGTTCCTTTCCCCGTCCCGGCGGGAGATTCTTCCAGTTTGGTGGGAACGCCATTTACTTTCAAGATTTCACGAGATCTGTTTCAATTTGCGAGTTTGGGAGTTATACCAAGGTGCTAGTTTCCCTCAGCCCAGTCTCATGCCAGGTCGTTATATAGTCACGTTATTGTACTCTATTAAGTCGTGGACAGGTTACGTAAATGCCGTTTTTTTCGTGTGGCCATTACGAAATTGAAAGCAATGCATTTTAATGGGAAGCATATTTCGTGATCCCAGAACGAAATATAGCGAGCAGTTGATAAGGCGAAAGTCCGCGTAGGGAGGTTGGTCGGGGTGGTGGATGGGTCAGAAAACACAGGACTTTCACCCCGGAGACCGGGGATCGCGCCCCGCGTGTGGCAGTACCTTTGTCCCGCGTGTTGCAGTTCCTGTGTCGGTGTGTCCCAATTTCGTAATGGCCACACGAAAAAAACAGCATTTACGTAACCTGTCCACGACTTTGTCCCGCGTGTTGCAGTTCCTGTGTCGGCGTGTCCCAATTTCGTAATGGCCACACGAAAAAAACGGCATTTACGTAACCTGTCCACGACTTAATAGATTACAATAACGTGACTATATAACGAACTGGCATGACACTGGGCTGGTCTGACACCAAGTTTACTGATTAATCACCTGGCATTGTGACATAACATAACAGTGGTTTCTCAGTTAAAATAGCAATCGAGCCAATGACTAACAATCATCCAATCAGCGCCATGGGCCGGACTAAGGCTCTTTTAAGAGGTTTTTGACATAGTACTTTGTTTTTACTTTCACTCCAGTGGTGTACTGGCCAGAAGATCTGTCAAGTTTTACCGTTCGGCCCTGTCTGTCTTTACTGTTTACTTTGCATGCATACTCTGGCCAATCACAACCAAGTTAGTTAAAGTTGTGTTTACAGCATATACTCCGCCATAGCTAAATAGTTTTTCACCGGACTAACTCGTTTCACAAAAATAATTTATTAGAGTTGAGCTGGATACTCGGCTGAAACGAGTATCCGGTACAGATAAAGCACTTTTGCAGAGTACGAGTATTATATGAGTAATACGAGTCAATATCTGTGCTCGGATTGAATTAAAATCCTCATTGGGTAGCTGACTGTGTCTGCGTTCTGTGATAGGCTCCCTCCCCTACACACATACACATTTATTGTGTTGCTGTGTCCCGCTCTGCTCATTCACACACAGAACACTGAGAAGAGAACAGTTCTCTCTGTCTCTCCCTCAGTCACTTAGGTCTTTTCCGTTAACGTTTAGGGTTTGTTCAGCTTCAGGTTTGTTTTTTACTTCGGTTTGTAGTACTTACTTATTAGAGTTCTGGTAAACGTGGGGTTTGTTCAGACGTGGTGCTTGGTAGAATGTGACTCGTGTTGCGTCTCTGCCTGTCAGAGATTTATTTTCTTTTTTAAACCGTCAGCTGGCTCCAACCAGTTTTTTTTTTTTTCACGTGTCTGACACTTTCTTGCTGCATTTCTTGAAATAAATAAAGGTAGATCTGAAGCTCAATGCTGATGCTGTCATGTAAATAGTTTTCTAATCAGCAATAAATATAATAATTTCTGATCAACCTCTGATCAACCCATATCAACTGCATGCTTAAAATAACATACCGGTTAAAGCCACGCCCATTTCAGACAACCCGACCCACTTACGGGTTAAATCCCATCAACTTCCGGGTTAGGCCCCGCCCAGTCCGAGTACAGATACAGATAATTCATATGGTTAACAGATACAGATAATGCTGTACTCGCTCATCCCTAGAATTTATACAATTCTGTCCGATACCATTTTGGAAAGTCCAGAAGAGTGGTGATCCTTCTGGACTTTTCTACTGCCTTTGAGAACCACAAGATCCTCATTTCCATCCTTCAGGATCTGGGTGTCTCAGGCTCTGCACTCTCTCTGCTCATATGTTACGTCAAAGACCGAATCGAAATCTGGTCCGACCAAAAGAGGTAGTCAAGCCTAACCATGGTCTGGTTCGTTTCTAGTGTGAAAGCATTTTTTGGATGGGTCGGACTTCCGGACCAAATACAGGAAGCTCTGACAGGATATCTTTTTGTTATGAGAACAGGGAAGCTTCTTTAAAGGTCCAATATGTAATATTTGTACTGTAATAAATCCAAAAATGACACCAATGCCTCATCAGATATTAAGGAAACATGTTAAACTGAAATACTATCTTTTCTGACAACAATGCTAATGTCAATATTTTTTCTTTTTGAAATTTACATTCCGTGATGGAATTTATGTTTATGTTTTGATCTGTGTGTTGTTATCAACGGCCCAGTTTGACAGTCAGGCCGGGTTGCCAGATATACCTGTAAAAACGTAAACCCAGCGTGCTACAGCTGTAACGGTAGTACAGCCATGAAAGCAGCACACAAACAAACAGGATCAACGGAGATAGATTATACTTGAAATTCTTTTATTAGGATAACCCCTTGAGATGTACCATCTCGTTTTCGAGGGGGTCCTGAACGAAATACAACAAAAAACATTACAGACATACAAACATAATAAACAAAACACTTAAAAAAAAAAAAAAACACACAGAGCCTACAATTACAACATAATAAATAACAGGGAATAATGATACATCAACATATAACCAAACGTTACTGTGGAAAAAGTGAAATTAGGTGGTTCAATAAGTAAAGAAAAAGTGAAGAATGAGATACAACTGGAGAGAATTAAATTCTACATGTACAGTTAGTATGAAAATGAATTGACAAGGCATGTTTGAACAGTCTGAAAGTTGAAATGGAACGAATATTTACTGTTAAGTTATTCCAATCAGAAGGTGCTTTAAACATAAAAGCATTTTTTGATCTAGACTTAGAAACATGAGGTACTGAAAAGAAAAGCTATACAGTATGTCTTAAATGATGAGTGGAGGAAAAAGGAACCATTAGATAACCTATTAGATAAATAGGATAATTGAAATGAACACACTTAAAGACAAAGTGCAACCAATGAATCTGTCTTCTTATAAATGGTGTGGGCAAGTCAAGAAGTTCATACATTATACATTGATGAGTTGTAAATGCACAGTTAGAATAAATCTACACAATCTATTATACACTCTAGTAAGAGGAGTAAGAGAGGAATTAGAAGCAATGCAGTACACTGAATCAGCATAATCCATTATTGGCAATATAAGTTGAAGGGCAATTCCTTTTCTGACCTTAAATGGAAAATAGTTTCTTGAACGGAAAAGAAGACTAAGACTATAATTCAATTTATGTACAATATGATTAATATGATAAATAAAATAAAGTTCAGAGTCAAAGTATAAGCCCAGGTATTTAATATGGTCAACTTTCTGCAATGTAATGCCATCAAGACAAGAAATACGAAATTAATGTGATTTGTATTTAAGTTTAATGTTCTGTCGAGTGCCAAAAATCATAGTATGTGTTTTGGTTTTATTGAGAAGTAACTTATTAACTGCAAGCCAGTTTTGTAAGTTATTAAAATCAGACTGTAACTCTGTTTCAATCTGTACTAAACTTGTATGTGAAGTGTATATAACCGTATCATCAGCATAAAGCTGAACAGAACACTTACAGATAGAAGGAAGATCATTAATAAATATGGAAAAAAGAAATGGACCAAGTGTTGATCCTTGAGGCACACCACACTGCTGAGTTAGAGTGTCAGATTTGATCCCATTAATGACAACACATTGTTTTCTATTGTGAAGGTCAATGAAAATAGCACCAGTTAGTTCCAAATTGTCCGAGGCGGTAAGAATATCGTTGGTTAGTTTTAGCAGTGCAGTAGTTGTAGAGTGATTAGAACGAAAACCAGACTGAAAAGGTGAAAGGATATTGTTTTCATTAAAGCGCCCATATTATGACTGCTTTTCAACAAGTTAAAATAGGTCTATGAGTTCCAGAAAACATGTTTCTGAAGTTGTTTGCTGGAAATAGGTTGTAGGAAAAGATTCTTACCTCCCTCTATTACCCTCTGTTTCAGTCCCTTTCAAAGTGTTCTGTTTTCTGCTGCTCATTGCATATGTATGAGCTGCTGCACATTTACCCACGCCCCACTCTAACTATTACCATGGTAACGGGAAGCGCATAGTAGTAACGGTCGAAAGTTATCTGCGCATGCGCATGACGGCTCGCAGCACAGATCGGAGAAAGTTATGGCGGACATGGAGGCAGTAACTTGTCATCCTACATCCATGGTTCAACCGGTTCAACCCTACATGGTTCAACCACACATGTTTGACCCAGAATCGGATCCTGAAGGAGGGGAGTCTCCTCCAGAACCTGAGACTCAAAGAATTCAGCAGGACATTTCTGAATGGTTAGTCAAAAAATGACTTTGTAGTTTTTTGGGAACTTAGCTAGATATTATTCAGTGTTGTATCTCCACAAAGGTAGTCTAGCTTGATAGTGCCAGGGCAGTCTCTATAAGCTACGCAATTATTTATGAAACTTATTGAATTTTTATTCACACAATAGTTATAAGTAAACTAGATTTTGCTTCTTGTTCACAAAACGTAGTTATGTGTTTTAAGTTTCAAGTTACCAAAATTGTCATCCATATGTGTTTGCATTGTAAACATTGAGAAAGCCTAGCGCTACTATTCACCTATTTAACTCAGGCTGAGATAAAGTACTAGATTGCTAGAGCAGCTCATTAAAATGTAAAACGTGGGTGCTGTTATTCCTTTAGCTTTATACATGCATGACTTTTTTTAGGTGCACTTGTGGCAATTGTGCAACAATGCCATCAGAGCCTGAGAATGTATGCTGCCAGGAGGTGCCACAGGTAACATCATCTTTCCTACACTTATGTTTGCCAATATATGATTGCAGACAACATGCCACTGCAGATACTTACCTTATTTTATGCAAACTAGGTTATAAGACGGCTGCAGCAGCTGGATGAAAGGCCTCCATGCATGATAGACCATCCAGGTTTAGAACCTGTTTGCCTAAATGTGTTCTCACTGCAGAACGCATGCAACATTTACAGGGCTGACTACGGTCCTCTACAACTACGGGGGATAGAGCAGTGAGTTTCATCTGTAATAACCTACTTACATTCACTGTTCATACAACATAATATACTAAATAGTCAGCCAATGCCACTATTTCAGATCCTATTTTTTCTTGAACATATAGCCAAGTATTTCCTAAGCAAATACTCTATATTACACATGAATTAACATGAAACATTTACATATACAATAAACATTTATTGTCCGCTGTCAATGTACATATAAATACAATGTTGAAGGATTCACTGAATCCAAATTAGAGAAATGTGAACACAGACATAACAACCGGCTGACTACCAATGTTAATTTCTCTCAGTCGTTACAGGTTTGTAGCCTATAGGAGCTTTGTGAGCTGGTCCTGGGGCTTCCTTGGTCGGAAGATACGGGTAGTGATTCCCTCGTGTGTGGTTCTTCGGATCCGACGGGAGTTTTCTGACGCCCAGGGAAGATATGAAGGCTTCAAACTCCCCCCCTTAATTGAATCTGGAGACGTAGCTGGCGATGACCTCCTCCTTGTCTGGATGCTCATATTGTGAAGACAGGTCCGGCGGGATGTTTATCTTCAGAATCTCGTCTCTATACGATGATGGGTCGACAAAGATCACGTATCATCTCCATGATCATGTCGATCAAATCGTCAACATATCCTGTACATACACACACACACACACACTTTAGACAACTGTTCATATATTGACATTTTGCACTTTCAATTTTGTATTTTCTAGACTGTTTGACAACTGTTCATATATTGATATTTTGCGCTTTCAATTTTGTATTTTCTCAGGTATTTAAAAGTGCTCATATTATGCACATTTTCAGGTTCATAATTGTATTTAGAGGTTGTACCAGAATAGGTTTAATTTTCATAAAACATTTTTGTTGTACTACACATTGCTGCAGCTCCTCTTTTCGTGTTGAGCTCTCTGTTTTAGCTACAGAGTGAGGCCTCTCACTTCTGTTCCATCTTTGTTGGGAGTCGCACATGCTCAGTAGCTAGGTAATGACTACTAGTCTGACTGCCAGTCAGAAGCAGAGTATGAGGGAGTGCCACTCTAGCAGCTAGGTGAGCATTATAACATGTGTTACAAAGTGACCCACGTTTGTCTCTGAAGTAAAGGCTGGACTACAATAGAGCTGTTTGGAGCAGTTTGTGAACAGTGTTTTCTGTTGGAGATGGTAAGTCCCTTTGGGGTGGACTTTGGGCTTTTTCACTTTGTAAACCTATAACATGCATAAAAAAAATATATATAAGACAATAATGGAAAGGGGAAAGGCCAAAAAGCATAAGGAGCACTTGTTTTGTTTATTTACTGTGTTAAAAGTATGGTGTCATGTACAATGTAAATGTTTGTGTTTGAGTGAGAGAGAAAAAAATAAAGTTACGGAATGTTGCCTCAGTCTTCACTGGGCTGGCTCTGCACTCTCCCTTCCTGGATTTTGGAAAGCTCAGTTTGAAACGAGGATCCCCTGATGATGTTGTGGCTTGTCCTCGATCAGCATTCTCATTATAATGCAGTGCAGCCAGGTACAGTCTTGGACAGTAAAAAGAAAATCAAACATGAAAACAATTGCAAGAAATGGGGATATGATTTAAAAAAGTAAACAATATACCTGCACAGCATTCCCAGATATGGATAGACCACGTTTTTAGGAGCGAACCGCAGGATGACGCTATGGAACGCCTCCAAAGAGGACGTCTGGTAGTGGGGACTGAGCTTGGCAATGTCCTTCAGGACAGTCTTTTTGGTCAGCTCCTTTTCCAGGTTGTAGAACGCAGGAGTTGCTGCAAGACAAAAAACATATAGTAAATCATAGGTAATGACCATAATTTCAGCTAATTAATATAAGCAAACCAGTTGAATGAAACAAACCTGCTGAGAGCCATTTACTCTTGTCCCTTGTTTTTCTAATTGTATGGAGGCATTGTGGGAAGAGGGGGTCCTCGTGTGTATGAACATCCCGAACGTGGTTGAGGAGGGAGGTCCATTTAGCCACTCTCTCCGGCCCCGTTTTGGATGATGCAGCTGTCCAATAGATGTGGTTTCTGATGGCTGGAATCCACCTCTTTACTTTCTCACAGTCCTTCTTTTTGCCTATTTCATCTATTTTCTTTGAAAGTCCAACAAATAATATATTTTTTCAAAAGTTAGCCCAATATTAATGTGTTGTCATGAAGCATTATGTGTAAACTTGCCAGGTATAGGCCTACAAGGTGCTTCAGTATGTAAAAAAAACAAAAGGTAACATACAAAAGGTAATATACCTTTCTCCATGTGCCAGAAATCGTAGAATTGTGTGATGTTTTCCTCCCTCAGGAATTTCTGAATTTGTGGGTGGCGGTCGGTGACGATGCAATCAATGGTTACACCTTGTGCAACCAACAATGACAGGCTCCTCTTCAGGCCCTCTTTCTCCATGTATGAGCTCCCACCAACCTCATTGCTCTGTCCAAAAAAGCATAAGTGTGGATCCATATTTAAAACGTGTGGCATTGGCAAAATTTCTAATAAGAAAAAGAAAACAGTAAAATTTAATTTGTCCTGCCCACCTGAACCAACTGGAGATCGACAATAGTGTTGGTGTTGAGGTGCATCATGGTATAGCTACCATATTTTGCACAGTGGCCTGTGAAAACATTGTCACAATATTGTACTGCAATGTCTGGTATGTGTTTATAATAGTCTATTAATTTACAAGCAAACATATCCTAGTCTTTGTCGCCACCGAGTATGACTTTGTTATCTTTGAGCTGCTGCAGCATCACCTCCTGGGACTTCCTCCAGGTGTGGACTATAGCTGGTTCCACAAACATTCTGGCATGCCGACGGAACGTGTCATACAGAAATATCTGCAGACGCATTGCCTTGAACACCTGATGGTAGACAAAAACGACAACAGGTTTTTATAATATTAAACATATGCCAGATACAATAATGGAGCAAGCTATTATTTACTCATTCTTCATTTACCCTTTGAAGTTTGAAGAACGAGGCTCCACTGATGTACACTGCAGCAGAAAGCTGTACGTTCCCAGCTGGTGTATTATCCAGAAGAGGCTGGCTTTTCCAACTTCGGGAATACTCACAGTACTTGCAAAGCTGTTCGACTGATAAAAATGTCCCAAGCCTTTTGGTTTTTACAAGGCATGCACGCTTGCACACAGCACACACCTCAAACAGCTCCATCAGACATGTCTCATACAGCATCTCTGGGGGGGAGGGAGAGAGAGAGAGGGGAAAACTGTTTCAGCAATAACCGAACACTTTCACAAAAGCAAAATATAGCAGGACTGCTGAAATAGACAATATCCGTTTCAGCAAACAAACTGAAAACTGATTATATACATTTAGACATTAAGACATTTCTGTAACTCACGACATGACTGTTGACTCTGTCAAAGTTGAGACAGAGTCTGCAGGGTCATAGGTTGTGTCCGGCCCCTGAGAAGTGACAATTGAGCTCCCCTCGAAAGGGTCCTCCTCCTCCTCCTCCAGGCGAGGTCTCTTAGACGGTCGCTTAGATAAGGGAGTGGGTCTATGAAGGGATCAGTGGATGTGCCAAAGTCCTTGCAGGACACAGTAGCCTGGACAGCTGTAACAAAAGTATATTTTCTATAATAAAAAGGCATTCTTAGTTGTAAAACATGACAGCACTGTCATAGTATAAATTCAAGCAATAAAGGCTGCAACAGCTCATTGTAACACTTGATCAAAAGGAATTTGCAATCTATAAAACTACAAACCTTCACTTTTGTAATGTGGACGAAGAGTCCTAGAAGAGAGTTGTGTGCCAACACTCTGAGTTTGAAGGGGCTCAGTCTGGCAGCCGATATCTTTTGTGGCTGGTAACTCCAATGATGCACTGGCCTATATAAAAAAGAGAAATGCCATCAACTTCATCCTATAGAATGTATGTATTATTATGCCAACAGATACATCAAGCAAAAATGTATCACTAACAAATACACTCCAGGAGAAGAAACTCATTATACAGAATGGTTGGCTTCGAGTGTAAATAGTGCTGTGATGTAGCAGTCTAAACCATACACTCGTTTTGCCCTGGACAACGCCAACGTATTCCCGTTTAGAAATGTAATATTATAAAATATTAACAAACGCATTTTTTTCGCAAATCCCCGAAATTATATCCGGCGGGGGATGTGTAGCTATTGCTTGACCGACTGAGTCTCCGGGTTTGTATGTGAACACCATGCTAATTGCTAGAAGCTAGCGGTTAGCGTTACCTTGTACTATGTGGCAAAACACTAGCTAGCTACAATGTTAGTTTGCCAAAACACTTCTTGGTTGGTTCGTGCAGAACTGCAAAATAAAGACAACTAAATATTGGTACAATTCGACAACTCCCTTGGATATGAATTTGATGCTAAACAATTTGCAAGATCAGAAACGTAGCTAATACAGTGTTTGGATTCTAGGCGAGCTAATAGCTACTGTAGCTAACTTGTGGTGTGGAGTACCAAAATTGTAGCAGCTTGCTAACCTTTGACGACCAAACTTGTAATTTCAGAGGTGGAGTGGCAATCGGCAGAGTCGGGACTTTCCCCGGTGGGCCGGTTCGGTTTCGAGGCCGCGAGGGCCGGTCGGATAATAGTTAGCTATAAATTGCAAGTTGTTAGCAACACCATCCGGCGGCCTAGTGTGCCGCGGACGCGCCGCTGGTCAACAACAGCGGGCCGATAGTCTGTTAACCTTACCGGGAGTTGTTTTGGTCCCACTCTCTACCACACACTTGGTTCGCACTGGACTGTTTTGTGCGCAACATGTTAGCTACAGTATGGGAATATTTAAAAAATGCATAACTTTCGAAAGTTACCGTAGCTGGTCAATGGCTTTGCAGCAGAAACTATGCTGACTGCAAACTAACTAGAAGCTAATGCTAGCGGTTAGCTACCTCGTTCTCAATGGCAAAAGACTGCTACAACACACACAAGTTCACCCTAATGTACAAAAGAAATTGTATAGAACTACTTACATGTCCCTCCTCTGCAGGTATCCCACGCAAAGTTGGAATTGCGCCTTCTTTTAGCAAAAGTTTCGTTGCTAATCCTGCCTTGTACTGACCAAAGTTGGAGAAACAGTCCGTCTCAAAGTGGTTAGCACACACCGACAATTTTTTGCCAACTGTAGCAGGGATATTGCCTTCAAAAATAAATTCAATCCATGCCGCTCTTATGTCCTCTGCGGCTGGGACGCGATGGAGTGTTTGGTGCTTGTCTTTACAGCCAACAACAGCACAGTTTAAGTGGTGCTTCGACATGGTGCTTCTGAATCTTCTGAATCTGTAACAACATGGAGGATATCAGAGACGAAGTTACTGCTGTACCTGGTGGGTGGAGCCCATAGAAGGTGGAGACATTAGGTATGCTCTGTTGGGAGAGGGTGGAGGGTGGGAATATTCAAATTTTTCGGACTGTGACATCACAGTCCGAGGAGTTTTCTAACAGCTCACCCAGAGACTGAAGACAGAGGACATTCAGAAACCCGTATCTCACTCAAAACAGCATGGATGTTTTTTTTTTCCAAGTTTGTATGTGTGTGGAAGCACCAGAGACACAAAAGAACATCCCAAAACCCGGAAAAAGTGTTTTTTCATAATATGGGCACTTTAAGATAACATGACAATTGATTATAAATTAATTTTTCGAACACTTTAACAACAGAACTGATAATAGAAATTGGTCTATAGTTGTTCAAATCTAGTACCTCGCCTCCTTTATGTAAAGGAATAATACGTGAACATTTCCAGCTATTGGGTAATTCATAGGTAGACAAAGACATATTAAAAAGATCACATAAAGGATACATAAGTACATGAGATGATAATTTTAAGAATCTAGCTTCGATACCATCCAACCCAGAACCAGTACTCATTTTAAGATCATTAATAACATTCTGTACCTAAACAGGTGTGATAAGCCTAAAAGAAAATATACTGGTAATAGTCAGTGATTTCTTAGGTTGTAAATTACCACAAATAGATGATTCAGGTAATATAGAAGAGACTGATGAAAAGTGAGTATTAAAGGCTTGGGCCATTAAAAGAGGTTCTTGTAAAATTTCATTATTAACTTTAATTTGCTTAGGTACAGATTTAACAGATGCATTAGTTATTGATTTTATCTTGGACCAAAATTGTTTAGGATTTTTGAAGTCTTCAATAAGAGATTATTTGTAATAGTTAGATTTAGCATTTCTAGTCATAGTTTTACTTAAATTTCGTAACCTCCTATAATCATCCCAATCAGCAGGGTTCTTAGAATTATGAAATGTGGCCCAGGCAGCATCTCTCTGCCTGAAAAGTCTAATTAAATCAGCACTTATCCAAGGAAGGTGCCTACATTTTACTTTAATAGTTTTCAGAGGAGCATGTTTTTCAATAACTGTATTCAATTCAGAAAGTAAAAAATCCCACGCATCTTGAACATTTGGAATTAACTGATACCTATCCCAGTTGATTGAAATTATATCATTAATAAAATAATCTAAATTTAATTTATTGTATTGTCTAATATTAATTAGTTTAGGAGGTAATATAAGCAGTTTAATTTTCCATATACAGTACACAATTGCATGATCACTAAAACAGTCAGACATAATTCCTGATTTTAAGAATCTATTTGGATGAGAGACTAGTATCCAATCAAGCAGAGACTGACACGTTGGTGTAACACGGGTAGGTTCACTGATTAACCTGGTTAAATTCAGATTTCCAAAACTATTCTTATCTTTAGCAGCAGATTTATCAAGCCAATTTTTGTTGAAATCACCTAATAGTATAATTTCGTTTATGAATTTAATAGAATTAATAGTAGAGATCATGTAATTTATAGATTCAGCAGGTGCAGATGGAGGTCGATATATATTTCCAATAGTTATATACTTGTTCGCATGCAGAGTTATTTTTACAAAAATACACTCAAAATGCAGAGGTTCAATATCTGGAATAATTAACTCTGAGACCAAATTAGAAGACACATATGTAGATACACCGCCTCCTCTTGAACCTCTATCAACCCTATATAAAACATAATCAGCAAGTTCAATCTCGTTGTTAGATATTTTGTTAGTGAGCCAGGTTTCAGACAATAGCAGGTTTATACTGTTCTACCCATGCTCTAAGCATGTCAATTTTAGGTAGAAGACTTCTTATGTTTAAATTAATTATTTTCATCACCATCCAGTTTGATATTTAAAGTTTAAGAAAATAAAACCACTGATCAAACATAATGAAACAGAAAAGGTCAAAGGAAGTAATTTGTAGGACTCGAAATTACTAAAAACAAAATAACAATAAAACACACAAAAAACAACAAGAGATAAGAAAAAGAGAAAGAAAAAAGAAAGAAATCACTTCTGAGCTTGGCCTGCTTCAAAGAAAAAATATTCTACCTGACATAAAAAAAGAAAACAGCATGTTTCTAACAGTTGCGTGACCAGAGACGTAACAACCCCCTGGTAAATATTGGAGATGTATTTGAAAGATGGAGACAGCTTAGATCCCAAAAGGACGCAGAGTTGGCTTATTTTCTCCTGAACAGGTAAGCATTAGCTTCAGGCTAATTTATCACAGCTACTAGGGATGGGCATTTTTTGTCATTTCAACATTTGTGTACTCATATTGAATTATATAGCAAGAGTAACCGAGTTGGTTACTCGCAAAAACAATTGAGACACAGCCAGTAAAGTGATCCCGACTGGTCCTGGCTAACGCCGCCATGCTAACCCTGCTAACTGTTAACGTTACCGGGATGACCAGGCAAGCAGCCCATGGCTGTTTACAGCGTGTAGCCTCGTCAGTGGCTGGAGCCGACAACGGTGAGTTATTTCAAACCACGAGAGGGGGGCTGTAAATCGGAAAGAGGGGACTGTGAGTGTGCAGTCCCAGCTAACATTGGTCCGACGGCAACGTTGTGTCCCTGGCCAAAAATGGTCGCGGTAGGACGGCATAAATCGGTAAAAAGATGTTACACAGAACATTTCTAAAAATGCATTCAGATACATTTGTACATGTCAACAGTTCTGTGGGGTTGCATGTCTAACTGTTATTTTGACTTTTAGCTACGTGTACTTCAACATATACCATGTTGTGAATCAGTTGGAAGTGGACGTCACTAGGTGACGTCCTTTACACGTGCATTTATAGTCCATCATGACCCTCTATGAAATCAATTGTGATAAAGCTGCGCTTAATCCTTGCATGGCTGATACTGCAATAATTAATTTATTTCGCCAAGTTAATTAAAAGGTTATGAAGACGTCCACTGACGTCTTTTACACGTCTATAGTCAAGGCTGTGGATAGTCGTCCACTGACGTCTTTTACACGTCTAGTCAAACAAAACAGACAAAGAAACAGGAATTATCTTTATGAAATACACGACTTGTATACAAAGTACATTTTTACTTTATCTTGTTTAAATACATTAAAATTACACAGTGCCCAGTGTCGTTAGGGGTTTCAAAGCCTCTGCATTTTTGTCATTATTTCAACATGTTGTACCTGATGCATTCTTTTTTTTTTTTTAAATGAATGTATGCATACATGTAAAACATAAATATATCCGGTCACCATTTATGTCTGAGTTGGATGTAATTGCCATTGACAGGGAAACTGCTGCCAAGATGCAGTAACAAAAGATCTCGCGATATTACAAAATCCCGCGATATGATAGATTATCTCACGAGATGTTAACGGGTTCTGCCGTTCTCCCACGCGTTCTCCCCATAGACTCTAGACTCCGGAACAACCTAACAACCACGACGAGAGGATTGGATTTGTAACGATAATATTACAAAATCTACTGTTGGGTAAGTACACTTAGTATTATTAGATTAACGTGCTTGAGTTTTCCTTGTTTGACATGAATGAACCGAAAGAAATGATGCCCTCATTGTCAACTGAAATGTACTGAGTTTGGCTAAAATTAGCTAGCTAACGTTAGTAGGCTAACAGTTACTTTGAACTCATAGATATATACGCTTTGAACTTATACAACGGTATACCATAGTATAAAGTATGTTTAATGATACAGTCAAAGTTATTACTGTAGTTTATTAATGTAGCTTTTTGATAGTTTTTTCAGAAAGTTAATTATCTGAATTAGAATTGTATCTTGATTTTTTTTTTTTACTATATGCTCTGTATCACTTTGAGATTGCTAATGTAAAGTGTATATCAAATAAAATGTATTATTATTATTAGAATGAAATGTTTAGCTGAATTTCTGTATGAATGTATGTTCTCAGTAACTGCGTTAAAAATATTTTGTAATTTTGTAATTTTAGAATTGCTAAACATGTCCTCTGAATACCAAAAGAAGTGGAGACGACGAAGGGCAAGGGTTGATGCCTTAGTGGAATGTGGTAGCAGCTCTGAATCCGAGGGGTCAGTGGAGCCAGCCTTGGCGGGGGAGGGCAGTCCACTCGCAGAGGGATCAACATATGACGATGTACCTACTATGGAGGGCTGTAGTTCTTCCATCAGCACAGTAGCAGCGTCCATTAGGGATGATACCGATGAAGAACACAATTACGACACAGATTCTACTGAAATAGATTCTGAGCAGTTGGATGAGACTTCACATTCAACTGATGAAACACCTTCTCTCCATGTAGACTTGGCTAATTGGGCTACTGCTACAAACCAAACCCACAAGGCACTAAATGAGCTTCTTTGTGTGCTCTGGCGCCATGGCCATAGACTTCCCAAAGATGCTAGAAGCCTTCTTGATACTCCACAAGGAGTGCCAGTTCAAAATAAATGCAATGGACAGTATATTTATTATGGTATTGAGCATTACCTTCTTGAACACATTTCAAAAGAGACACTGCCAGGGCAAGTTGAACTGTGCTTTAATGTGGATGGCGTGCCATTGTTTAAATCAAGTAAAATGTGTTTCTGGCCCATTCTTGGTCAAATTCCGAACTGTCAGCCATTTGTTGTAGCTCTGTATTATGGATCCAGCAAGCCTGAGCCTGTTGAGGAGTTTTTACAAGATTTCTTGGAGGAGTTGCAACCGCTCATCCAAAATGGAGTCTTATTCAAGAATTTGGTTCACACAGTTAAAGTGAAGGCGATCATCTGTGATGCACAAGCCAGGTCATTTCTAAAATGTATAAAAAGTCACAATAGTCTGCATGGATGTGAGCGATGTGTTGCAGTAGCACAAATGATCGAAAAATAGGGTTGTTTACTTGACAAAGGGTCCTTCTGAAAGAAGAACAGATGAGGTATTCAACCGAGTTGGATACCCTGACCATCAAAAACAAATATCACCTCTTGTTAGAGCTGGTATTTTGTGTGTGAAACAGTTCCCCCTTGACTACATGCACCTAGTATGTCTTGGAGCCACGAAAAGGCTGCTGACATACTTGTGGCGTGGGCCAGTTATCTGTCGCATGAGTAAGGCTCAGAGAGAGCAAGTACAAATGAACATTAGTCAGTTGAAACGAGCTTTGCCTGCAGAGTTTGCAAGGCAGCCAAGAAGCATGGAAGACTTGGATAGGTGGAAAGCTACTGAGCTACGTCAGTTCATGCTCTACACAGGACCAGTAATCTTGAAAGATGTGCTTCCTAATGACCAGTATCACCACTTTCTTTGTCTGAGTGTTGGTATGAGCATTCTTTTGGATGAAGCAGATGAAAAGAGAGAGTCTTACCTAGGATACGCGCACAACATTCTGGAGCACTTTGTGGATTGCTCTGTGGATTTTTATGGACCCACCTTTCCAACATACAACATTCATTCCATCAAACACTTATCGGAGGATGCTGCAAACTTCCACAGCTCTTTGAACGATATTTCATGTTTTCCATTTGAGAACCACTTACAGGTTATCAAAAAAATGGTGAGAAGTGGCAAACAACCGCTAGTGCAAGTCACAAAAAGACTTGCTGAAAGACAGTTTACTGAAAGACATGCCAGACAAGCCCGAAGTACAAGCAAGCTAACAGCAAAGATGCCTGACAACTGTGTGTTCCTTATGGATAATGCAGTGGGATTTATCCAGGAGAAACGAAGCGATGGAACACTAAGGATGGATGTGTTTAGGGAAACTGACTGTGACAGTGTCTTTGAAAAGCCATGCAACTCAAAGCTCTTCAACATAATGTTTGTCAGCAGTGACTTGACAATGGCAAAGCGAATACTGACAAACAGAGAAAGCGTCTACAAAAAGGCTGTGTGTCTTCCTTACAAACAGGGTTACGCTATATTCCCTCTGCTCCACCAACAACAATGACTAGACTTGGTAATAATTATTATTTTTTTTTATAATATTTGCACTGTTACTTCAGTAAGGGTTGGAAAAGCACCTAACACACTTATTAGCGATAATATTAAATCCACCTGATGGTTTTAATCTTGTGGTTAACGGTGGTCAGCATGATCTGACTTGGGTGCAATTCAACAATAAACATTCTTTTGTATATATAATTACTAGTATGTTTGATTCAAAAGTATGTCCAATTGCTTTTCCACTGTTTGAATAAATGGACAAGATTTAGTGTTCTGAAAGTTAAACTCTGTCCTGTTTTATCTTTTAGGGAATGGACAATCGGGGCAAAGAAAAAAGAACTCGAAAGAGGAAAGTCTTCCATGACTTTGTTAATGGTACATTATTATTTGGTGCTTCAAAACGGCTTCAAATTAATAATTGTTAATGCAGTCTTGCACTGTTTTTCATATGTGAACCTGAAACTGTCACAAATGTATTTCTGTTTTCAATTTAGACTTGGACTTTTTTATGTTATTGTGCGTCTTTAGCCTAATCATAAATATTCCCTTTGTAGAATTTTAATTGTAGCCTTTCAAAATGAGGGCTTTCAGAGGAAGAAGTTTTTTGGCATGGAATTACAATGATTTGATTGCCTAATCATTGCACATGTAAAATGTTCAATACTGTTCTGTATTAAAAGCTGAGCATAAATGTTGGATTAATTTACTTTGCTTGTTTTTTGTACAAAGGAAAAGTAGAACCTAATCCAAAGAAAACTAAACAAACTGGTAAAAGGACTGTGTCATACCCAGATCCTCCACCAAAATATAACGATCCAAAACCAAAGCCAGGTAAATGTCTCAATTTGAAAAAAAAATTTGACTTATTTGGGTTGCTTAATATCATTAATTACAATTTCATTTTATTTCCAGTTGAAGGTCAACACAAAAATGATGAAGATAAAGCACATTCTTCAAGCAATAAAAAAAGGTATGGTAAACTGTAGATATGAATTGTGTAGATATGGCTTAAACAGTCTACACATTTGTTAATGTCCTAATTTGTCATATGTCCTTGTTTGTGCGAAAGATCAAGTTTTGTGTCCAACACACTTGGATGAGACGTGCCCGACTCCTGACTTTGTCTACCCTACATTAAGTTGTAAGTTTTTGACCTTTTTTGCTTAATACTATGACAAAGAATCATGCTTTCAAAAAGGACTTTTATATATGACGGAAAACATCGGTATCAAGATAGTGTGATTGATCCATACCCTAGATTAAGCAACGACACTGAGACGTACGTGCTACTGATGCTTTTTGTTATTATTTTGGTGCCTCCCTGAATGCATTCCCACACTATACAAAGACATTGCTTGCCTCCAAAGTGCATACACTTTTGCCTTTTATTATGTTAATGTCATTTAGAGGTAAAAATGTATTTTGCCTGACTGTCAACTTAATATCCCATAACTTTGATTTAAAAAGTGATTTATTTTAATATTTTACACTAATATAAAATTCACTATTAAAAAAAATACCTTTTTGTTTTTAATGTCTATATAGTATTGTCTCAAGTCCCAAATTCTGGATTGAGGCCCGAGCTCCCGAGGACGCCCGAGCTCCAGAGGACGCCTCAGCACAAGAGGACGGCCCAGGTCCAGAGGACGCCCGAGCTCCAATGGGCGGCCGGGCACCAATGCACGCCCGAGCTCCAGAGGATGCCTCAGCACAAGAGGACGGCCCAGCTCCAGAAGACGCCCGAGCTCCAGAGGACGCCTCAGCACAAGAGGACGGCCCAGCTCCAGAAGACGGCCCAGCTCCAGAGGACGCCCAAGCTCCAGAGGACGCCTCAGCACAAGAGGACAGCCGAGCTCCAGAGGACGCCTCAGCACAAGAGGACGGCCCAGATCCAGAGGACGCCTCAGCACAAGAGGACGCCCAAGCTCCAGAGGACGCCTCAGCACAAGAGGACGGCCCAGCTCCAGAGGACGCCCGAGCTCCAGAGGACGGCCGGAGCACCAGAGGGACGCCCGAGCACCAGAGGACGCCTCAGCACCAGAGGACGGCCCAGCTCCAGAGGACGCCTCAGCACCAGAGGACGCCTCAGCACAAGAGGACGGCCCAGCTCCAGAGGACGGCCCAGCTCCTGAGGACGCCCCAGAGGACGGCCCAGCCCCAGAGGACGGCCCAGCCACAGAGGACGGCCCACCTCCAGAGGACGCCTCAGCTCCAGAAGACGGCCCAGCTAAAGAGGACGCCCGAGCTCCAGAGGACGCCTCAGCACAAGAGGACGCCTCAGCACAAGAGGACGGCCCAGCTCCAGAGGACGCCCGAGCTCCAGAGGACGCCTCAGCACAAGAGGACGCCCGAGCTCCAGAGGACGCCTCAGCACAAGAGGACGCCCGAGCTCCAGAGGACGCCTCAGCACAAGAGGACGGCCCAGCTCCAGAGGACGCCTCAGCACCAGAGGACGCCTCAGCACAAGAGGACGGCCCAGCTCCAGAGGACGCCCCAGCTCCAGAGGACGCCCCAGCTCCAGAGGACGCCTCAGCACAAGAGGACGCCCGAGCACCAATGGACGCCCGAGCTCCAGAGGACGCCTCAGCACAAGAGGACGGCCCAGCTCCAGAGGACGGCCCAGCTCCAGAAGACGGCCCAGCTCCAGAGGACGCCCGAGCTCCAGAGGACGCCTCAGCACAAGAGGACGCCTGAGCTCCAGAGGACGCCTCAGCACAAGAGGACGCCCGAGCTCCAGAGGACGCCTCAGCACAAGAGGACGCCCGAGCTCCAGAGGACGCCTCAGCACAAGAGGACGGCCCAGCTCCAGAGGACGCCTCAGCACCAGAGGACGCCTCAGCACCAGAGGACGCCTCAGCACAAGAGGACGGCCCAGCTCCAGAGGACGCCTCAGCACAAGAGGACGGCCCAGCTCCAGAGGACGCCCGAGCTCCAGAGGACGCCTCAGCACAAGAGGACGCCTCAGCACAAGAGGACAGCCCAGCTCCAGAGGACACCTCAGCACCAGAGGACGCCTCAGCACAAGAGAACGGCCCAGCTCCAGAAGACGGCCCAGCTCCAGAAGACGGCCCAGCTCCAGAGGACGCCTCAGCACCAATGGACGCCTCAGCACAAGAGGACGCCTCAGCACAAGAGGACGCCTCAGCTCCAGTGGACGCCTCAGCTCCAGAGGACGCCTCAGCACCAATGGACGCCTCAGCACAAGAGGACGCCTCAGCACAAGAGGACGCCTCAGCTCCAGTGGACGCCTCAGCTCCAGTGGACGCCTCAGCTCCAGAGGACGCCTCAGCACCAATGGACGCCTCAGCACAAGAGGACGCCTCAGCACAAGAGGACGCCTCAGCACAAGAGGACGCCTCAGCTACAGTGAACTCCTCAGCCCCTGAGGACGGCCCAGCCCCTGAGGACGGCCCAGCCACAGAGGACGGCCCAGCCACAGAGGACGGCCCAGAGGACGGCCCAGCACCAGAGGACGGCCCAGCCCCTGAGGACGGCCCAGCCCCTGAGGACGCCCCAGAGGATGGCCCAGCCCCTGAGGACGGCCCAGCCCCAGAGGACGGCCCAGCCCCTGAGGACGGCCCAGCCCCTGAGGACGCCCCAGAGGACGGCCCAGCCCCAGAGGACGGCCCAGCCCCTGAGGATGGCCCAGCCCCTGAGGACGCCCCAGAGGACGGCCCAGCACCAGAGGACGCCCCGCTGTATGTTTGAACTTTAGTCGCATCTTATTTTAAACACATTCTACCTTAGTGACAATACAGCCTAATATACACTATCAGTCAAAAGTTTGGAAAATTTACTAATTTGATTGTTTTTTAAAGAAGTTTCTTATGATCACCAAGGCTGCATTTTATATTAAAAATAAAAAAACTAATATTGTAAAATATTATTTTACATTTAATAACTATTTTCTATTTTAACATATTTTAAATTGTAATTTATTAACGTGATCAAAGCTGAATTTATCATTACTCCAGTCTTCAGTTTCACATGATCCTTCACAAACCATTCTGATATGGTTTTATGCTCAACAAACATTTCTGATTATAATCAATGTTGAAAGCATTATTTATTTATTTTTTAGGATTCTTTGATGAATAGAAAGTTCAAAAGAGCGGTATTTATCTGAAATATAAAGCATTTGTAACATTTGAAACTTTTTGGGTCAGAAATATTTTTTTGGGGGGGATAGCTTAAATAAATGTAATAAATATATTCAGCAGGGATGCATTAAATTGATCAATTGACAGTATTGACATTAATAATGCAAAAGCTTTATTTCAGATAAATGATGTTCTTTTGAACTTTTTATTCATTAAATAATCCTGAAAAATAAATTGTACACAACTATTTTAAACATTGATAATGTTTCTTGAGCAGTAAATTAGTAAAAGTAAAGCATTTAAAATTAATAACATGTTTTCATAATGTTTTTTTGCCTCTTGACAGCTGCATCGAGGAGTGACAACAGAAGTGAGGGTATGTATGTTAATGTACTGTTCCAGCCATGGGGATCTCCTATCACAAAATTGAATTAACATTTTTTTTTTTCTTCATTTTATTTTGAAATAGGTGGCACCAGACCTTCAAAGAGCGCCTACCCCATGTCAACCACAAGTAAGAAATATTCTTTTTGTTTTTTTAAAACACTGGCAAGTAAAATAAAATGCATAAAAAGTTCACGTTATTTTTTTTGTTTGTTGTTTCCTGATTTTATACATCCTAAAATGTGTCCAGGTGTGTGTACATATTAATCTAATACATTTTTCTTTCAGAATTTCAAAGGAAGGTGTTTTCGATGTTGTTTGATTTAAAAGATCAACTTCAGCAAGTAGTCGCCATTCTGGACCCTGGCAGGTCTACAACGACTCAAGAAAATGGATTCTGAGAGTGACCTAAAACTCTTTGAAGAAAATATTAAAGATGTTGATAACAATTTTATCTGCGTAAGTTGTGACATAAATAAATATGTATATATGTATTTATGTGTGTATATATCCATCGATCTTTCTCTAGCATTATTTAAATTGTTTTCACATTTAGGTCCAGCAACTGTCCAGAATTGGTGGATCTTCCGTCAGAGACTGTGTTAACAAAGTTATGAACAGGTATTTCCCTTGAATTGTTGAATTTTGTATTGCTGCATCATATTTCAGGAAAATATATATTGATTAACAACCATAATTAACCCAGCCATTTATATTACTTTAATTTAATCTGTCAAACATCACTTGTTCTAAAGTTTTAATAAGTCCGTACTGGCTCAGACAGTCAGCCAGACTGAAAACAAGAAATCAAAACATGATTTCAGTGTAAGCCATGAATGACATTTATTACTTGTCACGAAAGCACTTGTTACATGATAGATGAGTGGTTGTGAAAGTGTATGTTATAACAGTGCATGCAATTGACCTCTCGCCGGCCCCGCCCCCAAAATGGCCATTGTCCAATCACACATCATAGCAACCGTTGCTATGTGAGCAGGTCCGACAAACATTGACTCCAAGCAAGATGGTGAAGCGGTGCGCCCATGGCGTTTGTAAATCGGACACTAGATACCCCGATTGTCTGGAGGATTCATTTGCACTAACGTGTGTACTATTTGGCAGCCTGAAAACTGTTATTAAAGGCTGTAGAAAGAATGCGGAATGAAAAGAGATCATGCGGTCAACAGTGTTGCCGTAGTAAATCGGAGTTTATAGCCTAGCTACATCCTTGACACATGTGTTCTATAGTCCTAATAGTAATATACAGGCTTATATTGCAATCTCTTAGGCCTACATGCAGGTGTACTTATATTTAAATAAACACACAGTAGCTGAGTTTATGCA
>CM046801.1:32527093-32639593 GCA_025617405.1 Perca schrenkii | reverse complement strand
TCCTAACCACAACCGTCCCGTTTCATTTCCCCGTTGTTGTGTACCCCTGCGCCCGGGGATTGCATCCCGCAAGTTGTCCCGTTGTTGTGGCCGGTGTGTGGCATTTTGTTTCACCGTTGTTGTGTGCCCCTGTGCCTGGGGATGCACCCCTCGATCGCGTCCCACATGTGGCGGTCCGTCCTGTTGTTGGCTGCGCCTCATTTCCCCTTTGTTGCTTCCCCTAGAGCAGGTTTGAAAATCGTGACCTGTACACGTTCAAAAATCGTGACGTATACACTAAATAAACGTCAAAATCATGACCTGTACACAAAGTAATAAATCAAAATAACGTGACTATTTCACGAACTGGCGTGAGACCGGGTTGTAACAGCACACAACAGCTTTTAGACATGTTTCTGTTGTTTGCTAGCAGACAGAATAAAGAGGAAGAAATGCAAAAGTCATTGGAGAGCGAACATTTCTGCTTTTCTTAACAAAAAATAAGTGTAATGTCATTTAAATTAGGTTTAATGACCATGAATTTAAAAAAGCGTTGGGAGAAGTGCCAAAAACATTGGAAAAAACTGCCAAAAACATTTCATTTTCAATTTTGACCCAGAAAGACCAAACATTCATGGTGGACGGGAAGAAAACATGAGGGTTAAATGCGCTCTGTCTCTATAGACAGACAATAGAAACAATACTCTTCTCCCTCTTTGTTTGCGTCCTTGGCCTGCTTCAGCGAGCTATATTTTGGGAGGAAACAGATTTTGAAACAAATGCTTTGTTTTCCCTGCAGGTGTGAGAACGAGTTGGCCATGCGTCAGTTGGTGGAGGCCGACATCGCCGGGCTGAAGAGAGTCCTGGATGAACTGACTCTGAGCCGGACCGACCTGGAGATGCAGATCGAGGGTCTGAAGGAGGAACTCATCTTCCTCAAAAAGAACCATGAGGAGGTGAGAGCGCTGAAAGATCTCTCTGAGCCCATCAGGTATTTCAGAGCTAGGCCAGATTACAGCTATATTTGTTGCATTTCTCAATGTTTTTGACGCTTTTCCCAATGTTATTGGCGGGGTTTTCTGACATTTTTGGGGGTCTTTTTATCAATGTTTTCTTTCATGTTTTTGTTGTTTTTTATTTTCTTATTATACTGAACTTTTCTGTACTCATCTGGACCGCCGGCTCCCCCGAGCATCTGCCTATACTGCCTATGCCACAGACCATCCCTGATTGGGGGCCCTGGTCTCCTCTGGTTTCATGGGTCTCCTCTGGTTTGATGTGTCTTCTGTGGTTTGATGCGTCTCTTCTGGTTTCATGGGTCTCCCCTGGTTTCATGGGTCTCCTCTGGTTTCATGGGTCTCCTCTGGTTTGATGCGTCTCCTCTGGTTTGATGGGTCTCCTCTGGTTTGATGCGTCTCCGTGTGTTTGTGTGCAGGAGCTGCTGGCGATGTGAACGCAGATGAGCGGCCAGGTGAACGTGGAGGTGGACGCCGCTCCGGCCGTGGACCTCCAGAAGGTCATCGAGGAGGTCAGGGAGCACTACGAAATCATCACCAACAAGGGCCTCAAAGAACTGGAGTCCTGGTTCCGGGCCAAGGTAAGTGGCATACGTATAGCTGCCCCGTCTAAATATTTTAGGAAAAGGGGGGGGGGGCAGTCTGAATATTTTTGGAAATAAAAGTAGAATATTTTTAGAATAGTCGAATGATTTTAGAAAAAAGAGTTGAATATTTTTAGAATAAAATGTTGAATATTTTTAGAATAAAAAGTTGAATATTTTTGGAATAAAAAGTTGAATATGTAAGGAAAAGGAAAGAAAAAAAAAGATGGAATATTTAAAGAAAAACGTCTATAGAACCCATGTAGTTCCAGTGTGAACGCCGCCTGCTGTTTCTCTCTCCAGTCAGAAGAGCTGAACAAAGAATGCTGCAGGGCCTGGAGATCGAGCTACAGTTGCAGCTCAGCATGGTGAGAAAGTAACTAAGTACATTTACTCCAGTACTGTCCTTCAGTCCAAAAATAGTACAAGCTACTTGTACTTTACTTGAGTCTTTTCTCTTCATGCCACTTTCTACTTCTACTCCGCTACATTTCAGAGAGAAATATTAAACTTTTTACTCTACTACATTCATCTGTTACAGCTTTAGTTACTAGTTACTTTAGTTACTCCACTACATTCATCTGTTACAGCTTTAGTTACTAGTTAGTTTATACATTAAGATTTCCGAACACAAAACACATGTAGTTTATTCTTTCTTTTTCTTTACTTTAATACTTTAACCACATTCTCCTGATGATACTTACAGACTTTTACTGAAGTAACATTTTCACTGCAGGACTTTTACTGTAACAGAGTATTTTAACAGTGTGGTATAGTACTTTTACTGCAATAAAGGATCAGAATACTTCTTCCAGCGCTGTTAAAGTGTCTCTTTGCGCGGCCGTGAATCCTCTCTCCTGCAGAAAGGGTTGTTGGGGTTGACTCTGGCTGAGACGCAGAGCCGCAACGCCATGCAGCTGAACGGCTACCAGATGCAGGTGAGGGGTCTGGAGCAGCAGCTGGTGTCGCTGAGGGCCGATCTGGAGAGACAGGGACAGGAGTACCAGATGCTGCTGGACATCAAGACCAGACTGGAGATGGAGATCGCCGAGTACAGGCGGCTGTATGGAGATGGTGGTGGCAGCAGGTGAGAGAAGCAAAGTGTTGATTCCCATTTGAAAAAGAAAAGGAAACAGAGAGTTGTTTTAACTTTAGGGAACAAATAGAGCTACGTCTCGTTCTGCTTCACAATCGTAAACTTCAGGAAGTGAAGTAACGTCTGATTTTAACTGACAAAGAAAGCGGGAGCAGGTAGTTTAAACTACTCAGGCTACATCTACATCGCTACGTTTTGGTTTTTAAGTAGAGTCAAATGCAATCTCTGTGCACAGTATTTAGACCCATAAAGCTCACATTTTGTTGCCTAAACTTTACCGTAATATCCGCCGAAACGACCGACAGCTGGCGGTGCTCTGTACCTGGCTCTCAGTCACCTCTTCTCGGGTAAATTAACCACCAACTACCACTGACCTGACGGAGCACAATGCGGAGCACTGTAGCCGGCGTCACAGAGCTCTGTAGCGGCTAAACATCTACTAACTGCTGCTGATACGGCCAAGCTTTGATGGAGGTCTGTAACGGCGTAAAGGTCCCATGACATGGTGTTCTTTGGATGCTTTTATATAGACCTTAGTTTTCCCCTAATACTGTATCTGAAGTCTCTTTTATATAGGCCTTAGTGGTCCCCTAATACTGTATCTGAAGTCTCTTTTATATAGACCTTAGTGGTCCCCTAATACTGTATCTGAAGTCTCTTTTATATAGGCCTTAGTGGTCCCCTAATACTGTATCTGAAGTCTCTTTTATATAGACCTTAGTGGTCCCCTAATACTGTATCTGAAGTTTCTTTTATATAGACCTTAGTGGTCCCCTAATACTGTATCTGAAGTCTCTTTTATATAGACCTTAGTGGTCCCCTAATACTGTATCTGAAGTCTCTTTTATATAGGCCTTAGTGGTCCCCTAATACTGTATCTGAAGTCTCTTTTATATAGACCTTATTGGTCCCCTAATATTGTATTTGAAGTCTCTTTCTCGAAATTTAGCCTTGGTGCAGAACTACAGCCACTAGAGTCAGTCCCATAATGAGCTTTCCTTAGGATGTGCCATTTCTGTGTCTGTAGCTATTGATGAGGAGAGGGGGGCAAGTGGAGGGTGGGGGTGTGGCCTTGACCAACTGCCACTTTGCTCGTTTGAAAGCCATGATGTCTCTCTCTCTCTCATGGGTGGACCAAATTCTCTGGGCGGGCAAAGCAGAGAAAGGGGAGGTAACCTTTCCCCTTATGACCTCATAAGGAGAAGATTCCAGATCGGCCCATCTGCGCTTTCATTTTCTCAAAGGCAGAGGGCTCGGTTTACACCTATCGCCTTTTCAACCCACTGGGGGACCATAGGCAGGCTGGGGGAACGTATATTAATGTTTAAAAACCTCATAAAGTGAAATGTTCATGCCATGGGACCTTTAAACAACAAGCAACTGTCTCTCTCTCTGCGCACGGCGCTCATAGCCAGCCATTGTAGCAGTATTTTCCCCATAAAACACTTTTCTTGAAATGATTAGGTATTATCCTTATAGATAAACCACAGTCACGTTAATAATTAAAGTAGATGTCGAAATGTAATGTTTGCCGGTACGTCATGTTTATGAATATGTTTACTGCTGTTGCCAGGCAGCCTGCATTTCTTTACCTCCTCTCTCGACTTCTTCTCTTCTACTTACTTATTCACAGATGATTATGTTTGTATACCCCCATGATGTTTCAAAGTACTGCAACAAACAATGTGATGAGCTGAAACATCTCCATGCATATTTCACATTGTGTTTCATCAGCGCCGGCCCGAGCCTTTTGGGGGCCCTAAGCAGAATTTGATTTGGGGGCCCCCCTACCACCACGCGGAGTCACCTGTGCTTGACGATTATTGACACAAATGTCACGCTATAATGTTACATTATTAATGAATACAGTGAGGTTATGTATTAATACAGTGACAGATTATGAACTACTGTCCCCCTGGGCCCAGATGCATAAGGACCCTCCCCCCTACCCTATTTGTGCAAAAGTGGGTGCAAACGGGGACGGGGGGTCTGGGGGTAGAAAATTCTGAATTTGGTAGATGTGATTTCCTGTATTCTGGTGTATTTTTGGGACGGTCAGCTGGAGAAGGGCAATAACTAAATTTGTTCAGATTGATAGCCTTTTGCTTTTTGACACGCAACTACTTGGGCTTCAGGGCCAATCAATCCCACAGGACTTTATGTTTGAGTAAAACAATCAGGCGACTAAGTCCAAGTCTACCCATCTGGGAGAGTTCAAAAACTCTGATTCACGATTTAAATCGATTTCTTCCCCCTTTCTTAAAATCAATATGCAGATGACAAAGAAATGACAAGATCACAGGGTCAGCGGCATTCAGTAGAAGTGTTGAGCCGCAACAGAGTTCCTCAACACCGCCTCTGGTGCCCCGCATGGTGCTCCTTCAGGTTAGGGGTAGTTTGTGGTTCAGTTATCCGAGAATAGGTGACTGTGAGCCGGGTACAGCTAAAGTTTGCATAAGCACAGTACACACGCCATACAAAATCGGAACCAGACAAAGGACTACGTGATAAATACACCTCACAACACCTGAGTTCAGCTGGCAAACTTGCTCGTGTGGCAAGCTAGCCAATAAAACATAATGCAATGTTCAGGAATGTATGTGATTTCAGGTCAGGAGGATTGGGTGTGGCTACATCAAGCACAGCTTCATCTAAGCTTATTTCAGCAAGATCTTTTGTGTTGATGTGACCAGTACTGTGTATAGAAGCAGAGTATATGGACATTGATCAGGGAGACAAGTGTTTGCTAGCAAGTCTGCTAACACTGTTTGTTAGCCAGCTAAAGTGTGCACAAGCACCGTACACATGCCATACCAAACCTGAACCAGACAAAGGACTACATGATAAATACATCTCACAACACCTGAATTCAGCTGGCAAAACTTGCTTGTGTGGCCAGCTAGCCAATAAAACATAACGCAAAAACACTTAAGGTACACAAGTGTTTGCTAGCAAGTCTGCACAGCTCTGCTAATCGATAGCTAGCTAGACATATGGGGAAATTAGTGGACTGGTCTTGATGAATGAAAAACTTTGTAAAAAATGACATACAAGAAGCAAGCGCAACGACATAGAAAACAAGTTTGCAAATAAGAGATTTACTTACTTGTCCATCAACAAGAACGCAAGGTCAGCATCGCTGCTGCATCCTTTGCTGCTTTTTAGTTCTTGCGAACAAGTGAAAGCCTCTGCCATGTCTGCCAGTCGACTCTGCCATGATTCACAGCTGAAATGCATGCTAGTGTCTTCCATAGAGGCTGCTTCTTATATGTTGTTGATGTAACATTGTGCCGTAAAGCAAGTCGTGATTCTCGCGAGATTTCGCGGGGCACCACCTCAAAAACTTGCATTGCTGGTGTTGCCAGCGGCGTCCTCCCTGCTTTGCTATAGGGATGATTCGCCGTACTACGAGTTTGTTTATCATCAAAATTACTTTGAAGCTGTTGTATTAAGGTACAAATCTTGCATAGTGTGCCTTTAACTGAGATGAGTCTCTGTCTCTCTGACAAACTAAGTCTAACAGCACTTACAACTCATGTTGGATTGAAAATCATTCTGTGTTTCTTCCTCCAGGGTGCAGAGGCGTGATCTGATAAAATGTGTGTTAGTTTCTTTAAATACACAGCTGATAGTTTTTATTCATTAGAACATTACTGACTACATGCATCAATTTTAAACTTTATATAAATGAACTACAGCACAGAATAAAACCTTCAGATGTGTCTGATGATAAACTGCTACTGTGTTTTGGGTAACATTTTATAATAACCATCACTAATAAATGATAAATTATTAGTTAATTTAACTTAAGTTAATAGTTATTTTACTGTTACAACAACAACAACAAACAACAACTACTAACTATTAATGTTTACTAATTATTAGTTATGCTATAATTTATATTATTTTAACAGTTAATTAATGCTCACATCATAATATTTTATATATTTAAGTATTTGTAAATTATTAAATTATATAAATTTTGTAATGATACATCTTCTGATGCTAAGCTAGGGCACATCATCAGTGATGTTCCTGATCTCATTGGGCGTTTTGGGTCTTTCGAAATGTCAGACACCCTCCTTCAGGTGACCCAGCTGAGGTCAATAAACATTATTTGGATGGTTATTATAAAGTTGTATCTGATTATAATAACTTGTTAACGGTTAATGAAGAGTTTTTAAATCTATAAATTATGTTATGTTTTATAATCTATAAACATTGTTATTCAATGCTTTATAAACAAGTTATTAATTATTAAATTATTAAATATCATTTCATTAACGGTATAATAATTATTAACTAAAGTTTAACTAATGAGGTAATCATTACCTGCAGCTATGTTGTGTCTTGTTCTCTCCGTCAGATTCCTGTGAACTGAAAGTGGACACAAACGAAAAACTCAAACTGTCTGACAACAACAAGAAGGTGACATGGGTGGGAGAGGATCAGCCACATCCTGATCATCCAGACAGATTTGAATCCTGGTATCAGCTGCTGTGTAGAAATGGTCTTACTGGTTGCTGTTACTGGGAGGTCGAGAGGAGAGGAGATGTTTATCTATCAGTGAGTTACAGAGAATCAGGAGAAAAGGATACAGTGAAGACTGTTTGTTTGGATGGAATGATCAGTCCTGGAGTCTGATCTGCTCTGATGATCATGGTTACTGTGTCAGGCGCAATAAGATAAAAACAGTCCTCACTTCCTCCCCTGTCTCTAACAGAGTAGCAGTGTATGTGGACTGTCCTGCTGGCACTCTGTCCTTCTACACAGTCTCCTCTGACTCACTGATCCACCTCCACACCTTCAACATCACATTCACTGAACCTCTTTATCCTGGGTTAAGGGTCTGGTCAGCTGGTTCCTCAGTTTCTCTGTGTCCTCTGTAGGAGGAGACAGCTTCCTGTCCTGTGTCCTGCTTCACTTTGGTTCATATTAGTCTCACTGATTGTGTCTTTAATGTCAGAAATGTTCTTCTTCTTCTTTAGTAATGTTGAAATGATCTCATCAGGGAAGAAAACTAGATGTGAATAAACTGTGTTGACTTTGATTTTCACTTTAATCATGTTTTATTGGTTTACATAAAGGTTTAAAGATAAGAAAAGACTTGATGTGTTCAACATGTTTTAACAAATGTAAATCTGATTCAGTTTGAAAATCAAAAGTATCAAATCAAATTGAAGAATAAAGATGTTTCCTTCAAAATCTATCAGTCCAGGATTTCACGATGTCGCGATCGCAACAATTCACACGAATTAAAACAATCACCGTGAACTTTGTGCGACTCACAATTTTTACCAATCACCTTACCTTAATCACAAATTTGACCAATAACCGGCGTTTCCCGCGACTTGAACCAATCACCGCGGTCCCAAGTGCCACTCTTTGTGTCAGTATGTTCCTCTGAGGCGTCACTGAGAACCACTGACCAAGCGGGAGTGAGAACATGTTGACGTAACACACGTACATTGCCAAATTAATTTCTTTGTTTCTGATATGAAGATGAGACGTGTGTTAGTCAAACATGTCACATTTACCAACAAAACAACAAAATACCTTTATACATTTTAACATCAGTGTACACCAAAAAAAATTTTCACTCTAAAGTCGCTGAAAGCTGCTGCTATTTCAATCCTGTCGGCTCTCTGCAGCAGAAGGGGCTGCTGCTCAGTTCCCCCCATGACTGACGCGCGTGCGCACACACACAGACAAACACACACACACGGGGGATGCAGGAAAAACCGGAGATGAGACGACCCGATGACCTAAATTGAGGAAAGCTACGCTCATTATTGTAAGTGAAATGATAAGTTAAAGTCCAATAAGTACTTTATAAAACCGTGTGAATGTGTCCCAGGCCAGGTTAGGAAAATAACTAACAATGTTAAGATGAACAAGCCACTGACACATATGTTCAAATTTGATTCATTCAATAAATTATTATATTTTGTCTTAAATCCACCAGCTGTTTTCATATTATACCAACATTTGCAGCATCCTGAGCCTTGTTGTAAAGGTTAATAGGAAATGTCAGCCCAGAGTAATTTTATTCTCCCCCCCAAAAAATTTAAGAACTATTAAAAAAAAATCACAACTTTTTTTTACAACTTTCACTGTCTCTCGCAACTTCATTACAACAAAAATACAAAAGACATCGACATTTTTTACAAAAGTTCCTGCAAAATCAGGCATTTTGGGCCACAACAATCTCAACAAAAGGCCGCAAAATCCTAGAGGGACTGATTAAGGTATTTTCTTCATTAGACATGAAGACATGTTTTATTCTTATTCTCTATATAATCCAATTAATCTTATTTCCACAAACAGAATGTGTTCTGTATGAAAAAGTCTGTAGTCTCACATGTCTCCTTCTGCTAACTTATAACAAATTAATTATCTGGTATGGTATCTGAGAGCCTATAAGTTTTTAGTCTGTATAAAGCTCACATGTGCTGAGTCAACACTGAGTGAAGTAAGTTTAATGATTTTCCTCTCAGTGGAGTAATGGTTTGACGACGATGCTCTATGTGGTGCGCTGTGATTGGTCGCTGAGTGGGTTCAGTGATTTTATGTGTAGTGTTGGAACCCTTGAAATGAACTTTGACCTTTACTTTGCCAACTCACATCTGTTTGTTTTATCGAACAGGTTACCTAAACATACCTAACCATACCTAATATACCTAAACATGCTTTACTAGAGTGTTCTTGTCCCCTCCAGGGCTGTGGAGACATCACATAAAACAGAATACAGAAGGTTGGTCATGTTCAAATTACAATTAACAACTTTTTTAAACTTGTTTCTACGGAGAGTGACTCATCAATAACCTATCATGGCTCTGAATGGAGTGCCAACACATGTACCTGCATCATCAAATGAAATGTTGTAATATCACTTTTTGCGTTTGAGTTTGATTAAACATCAATTGGACGCGCCGGAGCGTTGAGGGTTAATCACGACCACTCGTGAAGCTGTTTAGTTAAATGCATTCTCATGAAGGAGTTTGTTAAATATCATAGGAAAACTTATGCACAACAATTTGGATGATAGCCTACAAAATTAGGCCAGACATTCCTCCACAGCACTGAGGAGGAGGGTCTGTCTAGTCCACACAGCATTCTGGGATGGGAGTAAAATGTGCTCTGGTTTATTGGTATTTCTTTAAACCAATCACAATCATCTTGGGCGGAGCTAAGTGACGGACGGAGCCACAGGGCCTCTGCTAAATAGTCTCAGGAAGGAACTTTTGGTGGAACATGTTTACGTTCAAAAGTAGTTTTAGTCGTGCAACAGAAAACTCAGATTGGACAGATAGTCTACCTAGCTGTCTGGATTTACCCTGCAGAGATCTGAGGAGTTTTATTTTTCATGTTTTTTATCCCCAATATATGAAAATGTAAATTCACAGTCTATGTCTTTGTAAAATTTATTTCGTGTTAAAAAAAGAAATAAAGCGAGCTCTTATTTTGTACGTGTTCTTTTACCACATACATGAAAATTGTTTTTGTAATCTTTTTTTTGAAAGACTTCCTGTTGTGTTTGTGAGGGACACATTGTTAACTAAAAGTATAAACAAGTTGGACTCTGATGCTTCACTTGTTTCTACTTTTAAACCCCCCTAAATAATTTGTTTTCTTGCCACAAAATAACATTTTAAGAAAAGTTTTTTAAAAAAAGCGACAAATTAAAAGTGAAGAGACAAAAATGATGAAAAAAGTGACATGCAGTAAGACAGACACACACACGCGCGCAGACACACACACACACACACATGCAGGCTCCTTCAGAATAACTTCAGCATTTATTTAAAAGGGTTTCCCTTATGGTAGGGTGACCAGATTTCCTGGAGCTAAAACCGGGACACTTTGCGCGTGACCGTAGTGTGTTTGTGCACGCACACGCTTTTTAACGTAAACATGTGCCAGCCCAGGTCAGACGGTAACACAGACAGTAACTTCATTATTTTGATCCTAGGCTCCTCGTCAAATAATAAGTGTTTTTTCCTGTGAAATTAACAAAATTGCAGTAACAGCCTAATTCAGTTTAGTGTGAGATTTATGTTGAGATTTTTTCTAAAAAAGATTTTTTGAAGTGTTATTTATTCCAATAACAGCAAAGTAATTAAAATGATTTATTGAAAATTTTGAGCATTAAACACTTAATTTCCTGCATTCTGGTGAATTTTTATGCACCTATTTCTACCTTTTTTCTGAATCAATGTATGCTGCAAATATCTTTATTTAAAGAGAAACAGATTACAATCCAAATATAAAAACATAATGGAATATATTGCAGTAAGTGTATTACGTGATTGCTCTGCTGATACGGTAGCTAGATCTCAGACCTTGACAGACACAGAGCCCCGTTTGGGTCCCTGGTCTCTGAATGAGACAAAGAGTTTAGCTATGGTTCCAAGTCGGAGGTGGAAATCCGAAACTACAGAAATACACGGATCACAAACGCAACACATCTGCCGCAGCATGTCCACAGCTGAGCCCATCCATAAACCTGAAGCTGCCCTGCATTTTACAGAGAGTGGACACTAAGAGACCCACAGGTCTGCTTCAGAGCTCCGTGTGTTTCAGTCTGAACCGTAGACTGGAAACGTCACGTCACGGGAACTTCAACCTAAATCATTAGTATTGCGCTCCTAAACTTTGTGTTGATGGCATCAATGTATTAGACTGATTTGGCTACAATTCCTCCGAAAACTTCACCCGGCTTTCACAACTTTCCTCACGAAGAGACGGTTGCTAGGTGATAGGCAACAAATACAGCATGGTCAGACCCCGCACGTAGCTGCCCGTTCTATTCGCCTCGGAAAAATAAACTGGACAAAGTTACATTCGGGGCTAAACTCAAAACATTCGGGGCTGAAGACACGGCAAAATCGGCTGACGCCGCTCCTGGTGTAAACCGGGACATTTTAGCATCCCGACAGGCTTTTGTCGGGACTCGGGACAAGCAATTAAAAATCGGGACTGTCCCGGTCAAACCGGAATGTCTGGTCACCCTACCTTATGGGGACCTCATTTTTTGTCCCCACACTGCAAGACGTCCCAACAACATTATGATTACCAGAACACACACACACACACACAGCTGGTTTTTACTGTCTCAGTGTGTCGAAAAGAACGTCAAGTATCCAAAAAAAAGCAGCCCATTTTTAAAAAACGACTAAAAAACCCTACAAAAATGATGGAAAAAGTAACTGTGCAGTAAGACAGTCAAAGATGATTTACATTTTCACTTAAATAAAAGCATGGCAATAAAGGGTAGTTGTGTAAATGATTTAGACTTTCATGATTTAATGTTTATTATTACATGGCTTAGTTGAATTCTAATGTAGAATGCGGTCTGTTATTTCTTGATAACAGACTGTAGCTAAGTATAACCATAGATATAGAACAATATCTATGAGTATAACACACCTTGCATGCATAGCAGAGCGTTGCCATGGACGCAGTTCTGTTCACTCTGGAGGACAGCTATCAATCAATCCACTAAGAAGTCTGGATAATTTATCAGCTGTGGCAAAAAGTGGGGAAACGTGGACCAACTTCTGTCCTCCAATTCAACCAATGATGGCAAATCTGGTGAGCGTCTATCTCTACATCTTTATATACGGTCTATGATCGCTACATCCTTATATACAGTCTATGACCGCTACATCCTTATATACAGTCTATGATCGATACATCTTTATATACAGTCTATGATCAATACAACTTAATATACGGTCTATGATCTCTACATCTTTATATATGGTCTATGATCTCTACATCTTTATATACGGTCTATGATCACTACATCCTTATATAGTCTATGATCTCTACATCTTTATATACAGTCTATGATCACTACATCTTTTTTTTGTGATCAAATGTTTTTATTCAACACACATACACAACCAACAGTATGTTACAAGTAACAGAACATACATGTAACACCCCCCCCTCCTTCCCACACATAAAAAAAAAAAATATATATATATATATATATATATATATATATATATATATATATACACATATATACATATATATATACACATATATACACATACATACATATATATACATACACATACATACATACACACATACAATACACACACATACACATATACATAAATTAAATAAAAACAAAAAATTACATTAATGTGTACAAAAAACAACGTAACATGAGACACAGCTGTCTTCTAACAGTAAAAAAACTGGGAACTATATTCTCAGACAGGCTTGCTGCGAGCATATCATTCCGCCCAAGTACTATATTCTTCCGCCTGAGAATATAGTTCCCAGTTTGTTTACAGTTAGAAGACGGCTGTGTCTCATGTTAAGTTGTTTTTTGTACACGCTGTGACTCTATAAATCACAACATGTAAATAGGAACATGTTGGTGTTATTTTGTCACTTATTCGGAGCAGTAGGATTGCTGGAACCATTCACCTGCATGTTCTGTGCTGGCCTGATGCCGCTGGAGCCGTCAGACAGCATTACAGCACGCACGGAGATGAGAAGGGTATGTATCGACTTGTCTAACTCTGGGGGTTACGGCGAATAAGCTAAATTCCCAATAAGTCGGCGTGTTCCTTTAAGAGCCACATATCTACATTCACCTGTCTAGCACCATTGATACAAGCGGTTGAAAGTTCCATATAAACTATGTCTAGAAAGGTCAGAAGCCATTGCTTAATGGTCAAAGTGTATGGGGGCTTCCAGCGCACCGCCACCATTTTCTTTGCAGCCATGAGCCCGGCAAGGACTATCCTTTTCTGACATTTAGAAATCTGTAGTGAAGAAGTGTCATTCAGTAACAGAACTGGTATTGTCGCTAACACTGTCCCCGAGACAAATGTCGACAGTTCTGAGGCAACATTTTGCCAGAACCGTGCAACAGGGGGGCACTCCCAAAACATGTGAAGAAACGTGCCCATGGTCTTCAGTGAACACAATGTGCATGAAGCGTCACCAATCATTTTCATCAGGCACAGCTTAGGAGCAGAGATGGCAAAACTACTCACTTCCCGTACTTAAGTAGAAGTACAGATACTTGTGTTAAGTACTGATTTAATTTCTTTACTTAAGTAAAAGTAACAAAGTACAGGCTTTGAAATGTACTTAAAGTATAAAAGTAAAAGTAGCCTTGCGAATGACAACCACTTTTTATGCAAAGCTAACTGGACCACACACGTTACTAGTGCAAGATGAGAAACTTCAGTGGACATAAAAACCAGGCTCTTTATATGCCATCGTCTACATTTTAAATGGATGTCTGCCAAACATCCCATATATGATTATTGTTACAGAGACTGGGACTCCAACTTAATAAGATTCTGACTGAGTAGCAAGATATGAATTCAATTGTGATTCTGTGAGAATTCACAGATCCAGTTTCTCTTTTTTTATTCATCCCCTTAACATGTAAAGGAATCTACATGTGTGTGTGTGTGCTCAAATATATAAAGAAAATAAAGGATACAATATGAATTACTAAACATAGATTAATTAAGAAGTTACCCATACTTTTAGAGTTACGCAGCACATTGGCCAGGAGTCATACTTGATGCCTCCTAGCCCATCTCAAACATCTCTCTCAGATAAGTTACCACCACCAAGCTGCAATTATTTGCCGCAAATGCGAATCTGTCGAGTCGTCTTGTAGTGGTGCGTTACATGCATACAACGTAGTATCCAATTAGATTGAATTCGGTAGCCTATTGATGACACGAAAAATAATAACGGTAACTCCAGTGAAATTATTTGAAACGTGTTAGTGAGGACTAGATTAGGACCGTATTTAAAGCTGATGCTGGTTTCCAACTACGCATATATTGTTGACATATAACAGAAAAAGTCTTAATATTAAGTTCTGAATGGAACCCATTTAGGCTACCTATCCACATGAATACATAGAGGCAGGAAGAAGTGCTTTAAACCAGCATTTATTAATTAGCCTATTATTGCAGAGATGGGGTTTGGGGCTGGGTCCGTGGGACTGTTTCTGGGGGTTCACTTTTTTATTCGACCTACCTTTTGTCTTCTGCATTCTCCTTACCTTGTTCTTCCCTCAGACTCATCCCCCAGAAACAGTCCCACTGACTCAGCCCCCAAACCCCCATCTCTGTAATAATAATAGGCTACTGGTTTAATACACTCAATAATCAATACTGGTTTAAAGCACTTCTTCCTGCCTCTATGTATTAATTCTCATGGGTAGCCTAAATGGGTTCCATTCAGACCTTTACATTAAGTCTTTTTACTTTTACATTTTCACCTGGCTATACCCAATGTTTAGATCTGTTGTGCTATTTATGCAAATTACCACATACGTAATTATATTATGATCCGTTTATCCGTTTATTATGAATGCTATAACGTAGCTAATGTTACGGAACGTTATACCTCTTACATGGGAAACTACTCGTACATATTAGCTTTCATTTAACGTTGCTAGTAAACCTAAAAAGGTGCAGTTACCATCCATACTAAATACAGGCTCAGTGACCACCAACCGGGTCAGACAGACAGGTCAGAGAGAGACAGGCTCAGTGACCACCAACTGGGTCAGACAGAGATGCACTTCCTCCTCCAGTGGGAAAAAGTATCTTCACTAAGAGATTTACACCTTGGAAAAATAGCCCAAAACATAAAACTTCCCAAAGTTAACACCAGAAGAGAAGCTGGTAGTTCTCCTAGGAGAGGAGACAGCAGCTCTACTGACAGCTAAATATGGATCTGCCTGCCACAGCCTGAGGGACTCACAACCACTTAGGATCCCAAAATTACAGATTGGTTTAGTATTTTATAGTAATTATAGTAGAATAGTATATATGTGACACCCACATATTTAATATATGACATGTAGCTAGGCTATGGATTTCTGTAAACTGCAGAGAGAGAGAGAGAGAGAGAGAGAGGGAGAGGGAGAGAGATTGACTGATTACCTCCGCTGTCTGAAAACTCCTGTTTTCTGAACGATAGTTGACACATCAACGTACTATGTGAAGACATTTCATCATCTGCTGTCATAGTTTGTAATCCCCTGTGTCTTCTTGCTGATAACAACTGTTTTCGTCTTCTTTGAGGTGATTTTCGACCGTTTTCCACGCACTTCCTTGACATTCTGAACTACCGCGGAAATGTCAGAGCGCTTCACGTGACCATTCTAAGCGAATCACGTTGTCAGAAATTGGCATCAGCCAATGAGATTGCGCTTTTAGAATCAAATAATCCCCCTTTGACTTTCAAGATTGGTTGCTGATGAAAAGGAAATTACCATATTTGGTATATGAGATGACAGGGGGCAGCGATCACCGGGAAAAGTGTGGGTGTTAAAACCACATCCCCACGGGTGCGACGCCCCTGGTCCGCGCTATTCTCCGACATTACGACCTGTTGTACAAAACTAAAGTAACGAGCCAATTTTTTAAATGTAAGGAGTAGAAAGTACCGATATTTGTGTTAAAATGTAAGGAGTAAAAGTAAAAAGTCGCCACAAAAAAAAGTAGTAAAGTAAAGTAGAAATATCCGAAAAATCTACTTAAGTACAGTAACAAAGTATTTGTACTTCGTTACTTCCCATCTCTGCTTACGAGGGGTCAAATAAGTCCTATGGACAAAATTATAGTGGATCTGCTGGTGGTCTGGATTTCTAGAAGCCAATTTGACATTATTCCATATCCTGCTCCAATCGAAATCTGGCTCTAGCCCTGGGAAATCCCTCCTCCATACTCTGTCTAGTGGAAGCGTCCGGTGTGAGGCTTCTCTTATTTATTGATATAGAGTGGATACCATGCTCTGTGAATCACTTTTAGCAATGAACAGCTCGTGAAGCGGGTGTACAGGCAGGGGGTGCTGCCATGGTACGCAATGTGCCTTAAGAGCTGCTCTAAGTTGTAGGTAAAAAAAGAAGGATGTGCCTGGTAGGTTAAAATCTTCCTTGAGGGCTAGAAAGGAGCACAGCCCGTTTAAGTCAAAAACGTCCCCTAAAAGATGAATGCCCCCCTGATTGGTCTACCCCCCATCAACAAACCGTTGTTATTAAAAATGGGTGAATAAAGATGCCATCTGCAGGAAGAGTTACAATACCTTTCCACCGAGCGCCAAACCTCAACAAGATGAGAAATGATCGGACCAAATCGTAGCCGACACTGCCTAAAAGACACGTTCGCAAATAGCACATCTGCCAAAGACCAAGGGTGCACCATCTTCTCTTCCATCGCTCGCCAGGAAACCACCGACGGGGGGTCAAACCAGGTGTCTAGCGGTCGAAGGGTGAAAGCCCAATAGAACCATTTAAAGTTGGGAACTGCTAAGCCCCCGCTCAATCTGTCACGCTGAGCAGTGGAAGTTTTCACACATGGACATTTTCCTTTCCAAATAAATTTGGAAACCACAGCTTGTAGCTTCTCCCAGTAACCAGAAGGGGGAGAGAGCGGGACCATGGAACCTACAAAATTTATCCTGGGCAATATATTAATTTTAATGAGGGAAATTCGAGCTTGTAGCGAATTAGGCAAACTTGCTTTCTTTCCAAGTCAGCCAGAGCTGCATTTAGCACGTCAGTATAATTGTGTTTAACGATGCGATTCAGAGAGGGGAATATATCAATACCTAGGTACCTAAACTGTTTAACAGATAATAATCGCAGGCAAAGCAGTTGTCTTAGCTGCCTCATTCAGAGGCATGTGAAAAATGGGCTTCCCCGCCCACGTCCACACAGGATGGTGGCGACAAGGACACACTGAGAATGGGTGGTGATGGGATGAAGACACAGCCAACAGCCAACGTGGATTTGCAGGAAAAGTGTAACTTTATTTACCGTGCTCTAAAATACGTCATCCAGCACTCTTGTTAACAACAAAAAAAAAAAAATTCCAAAACAAACCACTGGGTTTCTCAATTTAACTAGCACAAGCAAAAAAAAATCTCCTCTCTCAACAAGTTTCTGTATACAACCTCTCAGCAAGTTGACACTCTCCTGACTCTCTCTTGAGGCAGAAAAACCTGCGCTTTAAATAAGGCCCTTCAATTACACTAATTGGTAGAAACCAACATCACAGGGGGTTTTGTTATATATAGTGGTTCAGCAGATATTTGATCTAATCACACATACATTGAAATATACTTCATACACCTTATGTACTTCTAATTATACTAATAACATTAATTTCCTGTAATTGAATAAGCATTGCATTACAATACAGCCCATAATTTTATACTGATACAATAGCTTCCCCCCGGCTCAAATAAACCCTTTTCCCTGGCCCAAACAGGGAATAAAATAGCCATTGTCATGGGGCTCGTGTTCCTTGGGGAAACAAATTGCTGCGGGACCAGGAAAATGTCGGTGCTATCAGTGTAATGTTGGTGTTTGCGTGCACAATGTATGGATTAACAGAAAGAAATGTGTTATGGAGCAGAATCGACGGGTACCACGTCGTTCGCAATGTGATTTACAGCTGTTTGGTGAGTAACTGAAAGTTGTGTAAATAAAGATCGCGCATGAATGAACCACGCTGCGGTTGCCGGCACCGCGGGTAGTTACAAACATTCGCCGCTACATGTGTGTGTGCTTGTAAGCGCGTTTGTGTGTGTAGGATAAGGGGTCAGTTTAAATGTTGTGGAGCATGTCAGGCGAGTTGGGGAAAAGGAGGGGCTCTACCTTTTCACATTTCCCTCCTCTTCTGGAGGATCGCCACTGGGGTGGCGAGACAGAAAATCTGCCACCACGTTCTGTTTGCCAGCCCTGAACTGCACCTCAAATCTAAAGGGCTGCAAAGCCAAAAACCAACGCGTTATGCGTGCATTAGTGTCCTTCATCTTGCCAAGCCATGTTAAGGCTCTGTGGTCCGTTTCAAGGACAAAGTCTCTACCTAGCAGGTAGTACCGGAAAGTGTCCAGTGCCCACTTTACTGCAAGGCATTCCAGCTCCACAGCTGAGTATCTGGTCTCCCGGGGAAACAGCTTGCGGCTTATGTAAGCCACCGGTCGTTGCTGTTCTCCCTCACCCTGGAGTAGTACTGCCCCCAGACCAACTCCAGAGGCATCGGTCTGTACAGTCCATCGCTGGGTAAAGTCTGGGCTCTGCAGCACAGGGTCACTGCACATAGCCTCTTTTAAGTCCTTGAAGGCCTTCTCATGCTTCTCCTCCCACCTGACCTTCACCGGACCAGATTTTCTGGTCAGGTCCGTGAGGGCCGCAGCTCGGCTTGCAAAGTTAGGCACAAACCGCCGGTACCACCCAGCAAGCCCCAAAAAGGACCGGATCTCCTTCTTGGTCTGGGGCTGCGGGCAGTCACGGATAGCCTCAATCTTGTCCTTCTGGGGTCTGATTACCCCACAACCTAGGATGTGCCCCAGGTATTGCACTTCCTGCTGGGCCAAAGCGCATTTCTTGGGCTGCGCAGTCAGTCCTGCCTTACGTATGCGCTGTAGCACCTCCCCAAGATGCCCAAGATGCTCGTCCCAGGTAACACTGAAGACAACAATGTTGCCCAAGTAGGCAGCTGCGAAAGCACCAGTCCCATCCAGCACACGGTCCATCAACCGCTGGAATGTGGCTGGCGCCCCCTGCAGGCCAAACGGCATCATCTTAAACTGGAACAGGCCCTGGGGTGTCCTGAAAGCTGTGTAAGGTCTGGCATCCTTAGCCATTGGCACCTGCCAGTAGCCCTTACACAGGTCCAAGGTGGAAATGAAGTGTGCCTTCCCAAGGCGCTCAATAAGGTCTTCCAACCTGGGCATGGGATATGCATCAAAGTGTGATTGAGCATTTACTTGCTGAAAGTCAATGCAGAAGCGCATGCTGCCATGCTTCTTTGGAACCAGGACGACAGGGCTGCTCCAGGCACTCTCCGACCGCTCAATCACTCCAAGTCTCTGCATCACCTGCAGCTCCTCCTGGAGGACAGGCAACATCCGCTCTGGAACTCGGTACATCCGCTGCCGGAGTGGTGTGGTGTCCTTCAGCAGGACGTTGTGCTCAGCCATTGATGTGGATCCGGGCTGGTCGCTGAAGAGGCCATCAGGTATGACAGCCCACAACTCCCGCTGCTGTTGTGGGGTAAGATGTGTCATTTCAATCTCTCCTGCTGGATGGTCTGTAGGGAAGAATTGCTCTGGGGTGTCTTCCTTTTCCTTCACTGCTTGTACCAGCAGCTGTTGGCTCAGTGGCACCTCCCTCTCGTGCCACTCTTTCAGCAGGTTAATGTGAAATACCTGCCGCTGCTTTCTCCTCTCTGGCATTTCCAGCTTGTAGGTTGTGGGCCCCAGCTTCCTGCTGATGCTGTATGGTCCCTGCCACTTGGCCAACAACTTGTTCTCCTCTGTAGGCAGGAGTAGAAGAACCTTCTGGCCTGACTGGAAGGTTCGTTGCCTTGCTCTCTGGTCGTACCAATTGGTCTGGGTCCGTTGCGCTTGCTGCAGGTTGTCCTTCACTAGGGTGGTCATTTCTTCCATCTTCTCCCTCATGGTGATGACATAGGTGAGGATGTTGGTGGTGGTAGGCTTTGGTGACTCCCAGGCATCTCTGAGGAGATCAAGCGGGCCCCTCACCGGTCTACCAAACAGGAGCTCGAAGGGGGAGAACCCTGTTGGGGCTTGGGGAACCTCCCTGTAGGCGAACATGAGGTAGGGGAGCCAATGATCCCAGTCCTTGCCATTGGCAGCCACAAACTTTCGCAGCATGCCCTTCAACGTCTGGTTGTACCTTTCTACCAGTCCGTCAGTCTGGGGGTGGTAAGGAGTGGTCCTAATCCCCTTAATACCCAACAACCCATACACCTGCTTCATTGTCTTTGAAAGAAAAGCTGTTCCCTGATCAGTTAGAATCTCCTGGGGAATCCCTACCCTGGAGAATAACTGTAGAAGTACAGTAGCAATGGTTCTAGCTGTGACCTTTCGTAGGGGAAAAGCTTCGGGGTAGCGGGTGGCGTAATCACAGATTACCAGTATATATTGGTGGCCTGCCTGGGTGCGCTCTAGGGGGCCAACAATGTCCATCCCTATCCTAGTGAATGGCACATCAATAACTGGGAGAGGCTTAAGTGGGAATGGCTTGACCTTGTGCTTGCTTGAGATCTGACATGTGGGACATGTTTTGCAGTAAGTGTATACATCAGTATAAATGCCAGGCCAAAAGAATTTGCCAGCTATTCTCTGAAGTGTTTTTACACTTCCCAAATGACCGGCCCAGGGGATGTCATGACCTAAGCTCAATATCTTTGGCCTTAGGCTACATGGAATCACTAGCTGCTCATTGCTACTCCCTTCAGGCTGGTGATATAGCAGGCCCTGTTGCACAAAGAAAAATTCTCCCAAAAGAGCTTTTGCCTTACCTGTGCTCACCCCCTCAACTACCGTAGCCTTGCCAAAGAGCTCTTTTAGGGACTCATCTTGCCTCTGCAGCTCTTTTAAATCGTGGGGGACTTCCCATATATCTTCCCCTGCAACTGGTTCTGGTTCTGACTCAGCCAGAACTCTAACAGTGCCCAACAGCTTTTCTCGCCTGCGCTGCTGACGGGTCTTCACCGCCTTAACCTTCTCTGGAGACCTGATCTCCTCTCGGCTGAACGGCATCATCTCTAATTCCCTCTGGCTATCTGTCTTGGTCTGAGACCTGGTAGCAACCATACTCACTGGCAGAGTAGACTGCACCAGTTCTGGCAGTATAAGCACATCCTGGCCTAAAATCACTGGATGGCTCAACCCTCTAACAACGCCAGCTCTTAGCCTATATGTCTGTTTCTGCACCTCAAGACAGATGTCGGCTATAGGATACTCATGCTCATCTCCGTTGACACAGCACACTCTAAGGCAGGGGTCGGCAACCTTTTTGATATGAAGTGCCCTTTTCCAAATTTCTTGTTTAATAGTGTGCCATGTTAACATGAATTTTTTTTTATTACATCACATCAAAATGTAATATCCAGGGAATCTGTAATAATCAGGACCTTGTAATTATTATTATTGTATATTATTATTATGGAAACATGGTTTTAGTATGCAGTCCTGATTGGTGGAAAATGGGCTGACAAAAATATCACTGTCAAAGAGCCTGAAGCGAAAAGTTGTGGAAAAGCCCAGCTTTAATGATGAATGGACTGATAAGCAGGTCCTGTATGAATCATTTTCAATGAAACGATGCTGTGGCAAAATAATAATAACACAACCAGCATCATTATCAAGAATGAAGAAGAACATAACAATTGCGTCATTCACGTGCATTTTAAGTGGCCACATGTATTTGTTTTGGTCTTATAATGCATTCATATTTACGCTCCAGCGGAGAGGATGGTTTCTTCAGACAGCTTAAGTTTATAAGAATTTGTCCAAATTTCAAGATTCCCTGCAAACTAAGATAAATAGACTACAAACCGACAGCATTTCTTTTAGCTTGTTTTGTAAAAATTAGCTATTTGCAGAGTAGAGCTGTGTTTGCGTGTGTTTGAGTGCGGTGGACAAGAGTGGTCTGAGCAGACAGAGCAGATTGAATTATCGCTTTCTACATGTTGATGCCGGTTTACACAGGTGAGTGCATTGATAAGTATTGGCTTTTAACTCACGAAGGTTCAATTGTAGCCTCGTTACAGTAACGAAACTAGCGTTAGTTCATCTGCCCCAGCGGCCGTTGGTTATCCTCTTTGTACTGTTCCCAGTCAGAGATATGAGTCAATCAAACTACAGTAAATAACAGGTTGCGCACAGGCGCCAATTTATGTTTTCCCCCGTGGGTGCTCACACGCGCACACAGTTTAAAAAAAAAAAAAGTAGTCAACAATGTTTGCATTTCAGAACCTTAGGAAATGGACAGCGGCCGACATGAACACACACGCCGTAAAGTAAGCTATCTTTCAACTCAGGACAGCGCCACTTCTCACAGATAGAATTGGGGATGAGAAGTTTAATCAGCTTCGTGGGAAATTATAAATCAATGCCACCGACATGACCAATCACACTTAGCACCACCTGCAATGTTTAATATAAAATTAAAAAATGAACTGGCAGTCTGGCACACGTGGGTGCTCTGTATTTTCCGTGGGTGCTCAAGCTCCGGAGCACCCACGGTATCGGCACCTATGAGGTCGGCAACTGTGAACGTTAATTTGGCATGCGGATGAGAGAGTGCTTCAGCATTTCAACCATGATTTCAACACATCAATAACTCTCTTGCACACATTTTGCCAGCGTGCCATTGGTTAAGGTCCCGCGTGCCCATGGTGGCACGCGTGCCTAAGGTTGCCGACCCCTGCTCTAAGGCGTTCACCTGTCAGCGTTTCGGGCTGAACCACCAGGTGGGGTTGGATAAGAGTCTGTGTGCTGCCGGTGTCAAGAAGAGCCCTCGCTGGCCTGCCATTCACTGTGACCTCTATTATCTGTACCTTGCCAACATACCCAGGGTTTTTAATAAGCCTAGGGACGGAACACACACAGCTTTTTGCTCTCCTGACAGGGCATTCTCTAATCAGGTGTCCTGGCTTACCACAATAGTGACATACATAGCTGTCCCTACTCATGGGGGGTATGGTTGTAGGCGGGTTGATATGTCTAACGTGAGTGTTCTGTGGTGGGTAATATCTTGGGCCTGGACCCCAACCCTGGTCACTACCCATAGGACCAACTCCACCCCCATAACTGACAGACTTACCCTTTGTCATTGGTCGGTTGGCGCTCTGCTGGCGGAAGTCCTTTGGTCCACGGCGAGCAGCCAGGAAAGAGTCAACAAGCTCTGCTGCTTTGAGCCCAGTGTGTGGATCGTGCTCCTTGACCCACACCCTCACATCTGGAGTCATAGAGCGGAGGAACTGCTCCAGAATGAGGATCTCCCCAATCTCTTCAACCGTCTTTTCAGCTGGCTTAATCCACTTGGCGTACAAGTCTTTTAGCCGGTTATAAAACTCTCTTGGGGTCTCGCCCGGTTGCAGGTTTGGGTCCCTGAATCTCTGTCGGTACACCTCTGCACTTATTTCATATTTTGCCAAGATGGCATCTTTCACCTTGAAGTAATCCACTGCGTCATACGGATCCATGGCTACATACGCTGCCCGTGCCCTACCGGTCAGATATGGCACCAGGAAAATAGCCCAGTCAGCTTGGGGCCACCTGTAGGCTGCAGCCAGTCTCTCAAATGTAGTCAAGTATTGCTCCACGTCGTCCCCTTCCTCCAGCCGTGGTACGGCTGCTCGAGTCCCCGTTGCTTGCGACGGAGCCGCCGGTGGTGCTGCAGGCATCTGCGGAGCCGCTGGTGGCGCTGCCGGTGCTGGTGGCGCTGCTGGTTCTGGTAGGGTGGCTGGTAGGGTGGCTGGTGGCGGAGCTCCGCCAGCACCTCTCTGCTCCAGCTCATCCCGAAAGCTGTTCAGCTGTACTTGCACACTTCGCCACCTCTGCTCCTGCTTAAATGACTCGCGATCCTGGCTCTGCAGGGACTTCTCTACCAGGCTGTATAGCGCTGCCAAATCTGGTGCCCCACCAGTGTCATCCACCAGCTCTTCCCCGCTGACTCCTTCTCCCTCCTGCTCATCATCCTTGGCCAGCCGTCTGTACAACATTGCCTGTCGTACCTGGACCCGTCTTCCAGGCCTCTTTCTCAGTGTCCTGGAGGACGCCACAATCCCACTTCTGACACCAACTGTGAAAAATGGGCGTCCCCGCCCACGTCCACACAGGATGGTGGCGACAAGGACACACTGAGAATGGGTGGTGATGGGATGAAGACACAGCCAACAGCCAACGTGGATTTGCAGGAAAAGTGTAACTTTATTTACCGTGCTCTAAAATACGTCATCCAGCACTCTTGTTAACAACAACAACAACAAAATTCCAAAACAAACCACTGGGTTTCTCAATTTAACTAGCACAAGCAAAAAAAAATCTCCTCTCTCAACAAGTTTCTGTATACAACCTCTCAGCAAGTTGACACTCTCTTGAGGCAGAAAAACCTGCGCTTTAAATAAGGCCCTTCAATTACACTAATTGGTAGAAACCAACATCACAGGGGGTTTTGTTATATATAGTGGTTCAGCAGATATTTGATCTAATCACACATACATTGAAATATACTTCATACACCTTATGTACTTCTAATTATACTAATAACATTAATTTCCTGTAATTGAATAAGCATTGCATTACAATACAGCCCATAATTTTATACTGATACAATAGCTTCCCCCCGGCTCAAATAAACCCTTTTCCCTGGCCCAAACAGGGAATAAAATAGCCATTGTCATGGGGCTCGTGTTCCTTGGGGAAACAAATTGCTGCGGGACCAGGAAAATGTCGGTGCTATCAGTGTAATGTTGGTGTTTGCGTGCACAATGTATGGATTAACAGAAAGAAATGTGTTATGGAGCAGAATCGACGGGTACCACGTCGTTCGCAATGTGATTTACAGCTGTTTGGTGAGTAACTGAAAGTTGTGTAAATAAATATCGCGCATGAATGAACCACGCTGCGGTTGCCGGCACCGCGGGTAGTTACAAACATTCGCCCCTACATGTGTGTGTGCTTGTAAGCGCGTTTGTGTGTGTAGGATAAGGGGTCAGTTTAAATGTTGTGGAGCATGTCAGGCGAGTTGGGGAAAAGGAGGGGCTCTACCTTTTCACAAGGCAGTAAAGCCGATTTTGACCAATTAACTTTAAAACCTGAAAGCGCTCCAAACTCGTCCAATATCTTTAAAAGGTGAGGGGTAGAATGTAGAGGGTCTTCAAGGAAGACCAAGACATCATCAGCATAAAGTGCCAGATGATGTTGTGTGCTTTTAACAGTGATAGGTTTTATAACTGATGAAAGTCTAATCATCTGTGCCAAGGGTTCGAGTGAGACCGCAAAGAGTCTTGGGCTTAAAGGACAGCCCTCGCGAGAGGATCTCGATATCGGGAATAAAGTCGAGCAGAAATTACCTGTAAGCACCATCGCTGAGGGGTTTGCGTATAGCACCTTAATTAATGTTATGAAGCCCTCTCCAAAGCCCATCACCTCCAAAACTGACCACAAAAAAGACCATTCAAGTCGGTCGAACGCTTTCATTGCATCAAGTGATAATACAGCTAACGGAGCCTTAACATCCACCGAAGCATCAATCACATGTAGCAGCCGTCGGACATTATCAGAGGCTAGGCGTGACCTAATGAAGCCAGTCTGGTCACAGTGCACCAGTGATGGAATATAAAACTGCAGGCAACGGGAGAGTACCTTGGTATAGATTTTAATGTCAGCATTCAGAAGGCTGAGGGGCCTATAGTTACCACATTCAGTCGAATCTTTGTGTTTGAGTAAGGAGATGACTGCAATATTCACATCTCTAAAAAAAGTGCCCTTCTCTACTGAGAAATTTATCATAGCAAAAAGCAGTGGGCCTAGGAGGTCCCAGAAGGCTAAGTATAGCTCTGGCGGTATACCGTCAAGGCCAGGGGATTTGCCCTGTTGCATGCTATGTACAGCAGCCTTGAGCTCTTCAAGTGAGATCGGCCTGGCCAAATCATTTGCGTCATCATCAGCAAGACGGGGCAATCAAGGGGTTCATTAGGAGTAGTGCTACATTATTTGCCTCTAATCAACGTAAAACTCGACAATCTAAATTACAAGAACTGGAAAATACCTATGCGCTTTATCGGCCAATTATTCAGACGACATAGCTATACAACATAAAGTGGTCAAGAAAGATGAGTATGAGTGGCCTCATACAGCAGCAAAGCAAGTGCATTCTGGGATTTGGTGTCTTTCATCCATATGAGCCAAAAACACATTTTCTGTCTTATCTTGGCCTAGAAGGCACCAATTTCAATTTTCTTTTCACATTTCTACTACATAAGTGACCTAATTTAAAGATATATTCAGCTTTCCAGCGGTGAAATTTCCCTTTAAATCCCTCCTGCTTCAGCAGGGTGGTGTTGAAACGCCATCGCGGTGCCCGAGAAGACATACAGCTAAACACAACAGTACAAAATACGGCTTTATGATCAGAGAGGGCTATAGGTAGTAAATTAACACGTAAGTCTCGGAAGATTTTCGGGACGCAAATAAATAGTCTATTCTAGAGGACTTGTGACGCACAGAAAAAAAGGTGTAATGCTACACAGATGGGTTGTTTATGCGCCACAAATCTGTGAGCCGAAGGCCATTTGCCCAAGCCCGTAACTCAGAGGACGCTAATTCCTGGTCCCTAGTCTCAGAGCCGCCAGACCTATCTTCAGTCGGATTCCAAACTGCATTAAAATCCCCTCCAACTATGAATAGATATTCAGTTAACTCCAGCATAATATTAGTCATGTCACTATAAAAACTCCTATCATAACAATTTGGTGCGTATGCAGATAAGAAAGCGATTTTCTTGCCATTATGTTCAGCTTTGGCCAAAGTCAGCCTACCTGTTGTATCAGACCATGTATCCTGCAGTCTGAATTTAAGATTTATTCTGGCTACTATAGCTACACCCTTGGTCTTTGTAAGAGATGAGGAAGATGCTATAACATGATAAAACTTATTGGCCAGGCGCCTGACATCCCCACTCAAGAGATGTGTTTCTTGTAATAATGCGATGTCAACTTTCTTCTTCCGTAACAACCCTAATGTGCTAACCCTTTTGTGGGGGGCATTCAGACCACCAGCATTCCAACTTAGAATGTTAAGTTCTGACATAATTTAGACCTTTGTCCCAACCAGAGCATCGAGTAATATTGAGGACAGCCCTGCGACCAACAGACATAACCAATAAAGGGTAACCATTCCAGACCACCAGGGTCCCCCCACCCCGCCCAAAAAAAATAAAATAAAAAAGGGGATAAAACCTAAAGGCGAATAATGATAATAATAATAAAAAACACACATTCCTAACCCCAAGGAGCTAGAACAAGCTCCAACAATGAACCCTCCATATATACTAAGTTCCATGACCATGGATGGAGAACAGGCAGCTATAGTTGGAGTATACCGCCCGCCCCTCCCCCAGTTTCCAACAAATAGAATCAGTAACATATTATCCCATTACTCATAACAATAACAACAGGGATGAGGCTATATCAAACTATTAAAGACTGCAAACAGCCACATCCAGAATAGCAAAAAAAAAAACTATGGTAGCGTTGTACAAGTCAGCTGAGAAATGATAATGCTAAGTAGCCGTCTTAGATTTTAGGCTATTACAAATGCAAAAATAAAAGCCGTTATTTTAATATCGCCATGGCAAAAGCCCAACATACAGCGCATTTAAGGGCGCATTATAAAGAAAGAAAAATTAACAAATCATTCTAGTGCAATAAAGTCCAGCTGTTGCAGCTAGGTGATGACGCGGTATAAAGGGAATGCGCTTTAATCTTTGTATGAGGTAAAACCGTTAAAAGAAAAATTACTAAGTCAGCTAGCTACATCATACAAATTAAAGACTGAACATATGGGCAAATATGACAAATTAACCCAAATACAATGAATGAAAGTCTTATATGTTACCTTGTACCAGAGAACATCACCATCAGGAAAATATAAAAAATTAAAAGACAGGCGGCAGAGGAAAAAAAAAATCATCCAGTATGACCAGCCGTGAAAAAGAACTGAGTCCGCGTAGACTGTGGCCAAAATCAAAAGGCAAAGATAGACGTATAAACCTCGGTAAAGCTGAGATAGCCGAAAAAAAGGTCCCAAATCTGCTTTATTAGTCCGATAACGGACCGCTCATATAGTGCAGAAAAACCTTTAAGTCTAGCTAGAGAAGTCGTAAACAGAGCTCCACATTAAACCAGCACTTGGTAGAGGTCAACCCTCCGCTTCCGAGGAGCTGCGGCTACGGGCTTCGGCTGTGCCTGTCTCTGGAGCCTGTCGGTTATTCTCCCGCGTCGACATCGGCCGGGAGTTAAGGAAGTCCTCAGCTTCGCAGGAATGGTTGAACACACGATAGTCCAATCCGTTTTTAATCTTCAGGCTCGCCGGGTACAGTAGAAAAAATTTGATGCCTCTCTTCCTTGCAGTGTCCATCGCTGGGCCAAAAGCTTTTCGGCGTTTGATCGTATGGTTACTGTAGTCCGCAGCAAACCTCACAGTTTTGCCGTCAATAATGACCGGGTCCTTCTTTGCGGCTCGGAGAACAGCCTGGCGGGACGAGTAACGAAGGGTGTTGAAAATAAGAGTGCAAGGTCTGTCCCCGGCTGAACGGCCACTGTAAATCCGATGAGCCCGCATGATTTCCAGCTGCTCGGTCTGTAGGGACGGGAACCACTCAGGCAGAGCTCGTGTCAGGAACTGTACGTGCGTTCGAACCCTTGGTCCCCTCTTTCAAACCGATAATGCGTAAGTTGCAACGCCGGCTCCTGTCTTCCATGTCCGCCATTTTAAGTTCAAGACTACTTAAGGCCACCGCGTGGTCCACTACGGCCTTTGAGTTGTCTTCAACGGCAACTTTTATGGTCAACATTTCAGCTTTAATTAAGCCAATACTCCCTGAGAGCGCTGCCAATTCAGTTTGTATGGCATCCAAGTTCAAGTTCAAGTTTATTGTCATATGCATATGAGTACAAAGTACCACAGCAATGAAATACAATGTGCCTTAGCACTCCCTCAGCACCAGTCAATAATAACAATTTTAAAAAACATAATAGTATTAAAAACATTATAAAATATCCAACATAATATATATAAGTGACTAAGTTCAGACCACAGCCCTCCTTCCTGTTGTGCTATTGTTCAATAACCTTATTACCTGTGGGTAAAAACTATCCCTAAAACGTGTTGTGCATGTTTGGATGCTCTGAAAACGTCTCCCCGATGGAAGATGGGAGAAAAGATTGTGTGCAGGATGACTGGAATCCTGTATAATACCTTGTGCCTTTTTAGTGCTGCGTTTCCAGTAAATTTGTTGGAGTGATTCAAGTGGAACCCCGATGATTGTAGATGCAGTCCTGACCACTTTTGTCAGTAGATTAAGGTCATGTGTAGTAGCCCTACCAAACCACACTACAATATTACCTGTCAGTATACTCTCAATTGTACAACGGTAGAAGTTCAGTAGTTGTTAAGAATGTTAAGAGACATACCGTATTTCTTAAGACACCGCAAAAAGTAAAGCCTCTGATGTGCCTTCTTAATGGCACAGCTGATATGGAAGGACCATGTGAGGGTGTCTGAAATGTGGACGCCTAAGAATCTAAAGGTGTTAACAATTTCAACTGGAGAGTTGTTAATAAAGACAGGTGTATGTGTAGATTGTTCTTCCTAAAATCTATGATGACCTCCTTAGTTTTCCCCACATTGAGAGACAAATTATTTCTTTGGCACCACATGATCAATTTGCTTACCTCATCTCTGTAGGCAGTTTCATTATTGCTGTCAATAAGTCCTATCACAGTAGTATCGTCTGCAAATTTTACGATACTATTAGTGGGATGTTTAGCAATACAATCATAGGTATACAGACTGTATAATAGAGGACTGAGACAGCAGCCTTGTGGTGCTCCAGTGTTTAGCACTATAGAGGCTGAGTATGTAGTGCCAACTCTAACTGTCTGGGGACGGCCTGTTAGAAAGTCCTGTATCCAACTGCAAATAAATTTGCAGAGGCCCAGGTCTAACAGCTTAGATATTAAAATGGAAGGTCTAATAGTATTAAAGGCACTACTATAATCAACAAATAGCATCCTGACATACCTATCCCTGCCCTCTAGATGTTGGAGTGCAGTATGTAACGCCAGGGATACAGCGTAATCCACAGCTCTATTTGCTCTATATGCAAATTGTAATGGATCAGATAAGGCAGGTATGCTATTGTTGATATGTGTCTTCACAAGCTGTTCAAAACACTTCATAATCACAGAAGTCAACGCTACTGGTCTAAAATCATTCATACAGGTGGCAGTTGTTTTTTTAGGCACAGGAATTATGATTGATTTTTTAAAACAATTTGGAACCACACAAAGAGAGAGTCACAAGTTAAAAATGACAGTGAAAACAGAGGCAAGTTGACTATAACATGTCTTTAAAACTCGTGGAGTAATGCCATCAGGCCCAGCAGCCTTCTCTATTTTCACAGATTTAAAAACTTTACGTGTATCAATGACTGAGACCTGATGTGCCTGCCTGCTGAACAGATTTCCAGTTGGAGATGATGTGTCTGTGTGTGAGTTCCCAATTGGAAGTGCTCTGACATGCGCATGCCCACAAGGAAATGGTCTCAACGCCAGTGTCTCAGCAGGGCATTCAAAGCGAGCATAAAAAATGTTCAAGTCATCTGGGAAGGAAGCAGTAGTTGTTGTGACGCCACTAGGTTTGGCCTTGTAGCTAGTAACCGCTTGTAGGCCTCGCCAAACGCGCCTAGAGTCCCCTTCAGAACAATATCGCTCTATCTTGTCCCGGTGTTGTTTTTTAGCAGACTTAATTGCATTCCTGAGCTCGTATCTCGCGGTCTTATAACAAGCATCATCCCCAGATTTAAAAGCCACTGTCCTCTCATACAATTTCACGCGTACATCTCTGTTTACCCACGGCCCATCCAGCTTACTGTCTGTGCCCTTGGCCAACTCATTCAGCTGCGAGAAGCGAGATTCAAAAAATTTCATCTGTTTCTCCATCAGTGCATCTGTAATGGCGCCGAGCTCGCCACCGCGTTGCCCTTTATTTGTCTTCGCAGAGGCTCCACTTGTATTGTTTCTCCTCACAGAGTCGGCCATACCTACTCCTAGAAGCTGTACACACTGTTGAGATGTCTAAGGAAGTCAAACTTAATGGAATAAATTAGTCAAGAAGGGAGAGTCGGGCAGGAGCGAATATCCTAGTCCAGCCGGTCACGTGACTCCGAACCTATGATCACTACATCTTTATATACGGTCTATGATCACTACATCTTTATATACGGTCTATGATCTCTACATCTTTATATACGGTCTATGATCGCTACATCTTTATATACAGTCTATGATCGCAACATCTTTATATACGGTCTATGATCGCTACATCTTTATATACAGTCTATGATCGCAACATCTTTATATACGGTCTATGATCGCTACATCTTTATATACGGTCTATGATCTCTTCATCTTTATATACGGTCTATCATCACTACATCTTTATATTTGGTCTATGATCGCTACATCTTTATATACGGTCTATGATCTCTACTCTTCGCGTCGGGGTCCTGATCACCCTGTCAGGGTTGTATTCGCTATAACAACTGCCTCACTCTAAATTGTCCCTTCCATACCGTAAAAACCCTAATGCAGCTGTGGGAGTGTAAATATATTGTATCACATGAAAAAAATAATTGTTTTTTTCTTTCTTCTTCTTTTCCTTCCCACATCCTCCTTCCTCTTCTCTCTCTCTTTCTTCCTTGTCCACCTCTTTCCTTTCCATGTTATATGATCTCTTCTCCTTTTATCCCTCCATCTCCATTTGATTCTCTCTCTCTTGTCTCTTGCTCCCCCTGCAGGCTGTCTCTCACTCTGCAGCCCAGAAACTCCCGTTTCTCAATCTCAAGAATGCAAAGAACGGACTTGTGTTCTTGGGGAGAACGTTCTTGCTGGTTGTTCTTGGAAGATTGAACTCGCAAATTCACAAGCACAGAAAATGCTGTTAACAGTTTGAGACAATGCCTTCTTGCTGGTTTTGAGTGACACCCCCAACCCAGATTCTACCTGCAGGGTTTCAAAATAACAGCTAGAAATAAAAACCACAACAATATAACCACTTTGCATTTAAACAATCTCTGGACAAGAAATCCTCACAATGTTACAACTATTGCAATAGCATTGAAAAATAAAACTTATTGAGCTTTAATTTGATTGTTTATGGTTTAGCTGAAACACCATTTACTTATTCAAGTGTGGAACGCAATTCCTATTATTATGGCGTTTTTCCATTACATGGTACCTGCTCGACTCGCCTCTCACTGTGCGTCCCTTTTCCATTGCAGATTTTAGTACCGCCTCAGCGTGGCTGGTCGTCATAGCGACTGCCGTGGGCGTGGCTTGGTAGCGTTGCATTTCCCCCGACTCATTTCCTGGTTCTCCCTCTCCGTAAACAACATGAAATCAACAAGATAGTTAACTTCTCCTGCTCCAGATTTCCCACCGTGGTCAGAAAGTACAGGGGAGACCCTTTGTTTCTCTCACTATATGACTCTAGAGTCACTACTCGCTGCCGAGCTAATCGCCGGCACTCTCTCACTTCTCCCTCGCTCACCAGCTCCCCACACACACGGTGACTCGACACACACACCAGCGCACAAATATAACCATCAGGCCACTTGTATGCTACGGAGAAAGCTCTGTGTGGAGCCTCCAGCAGCAAAAAAACACCGCTGGCTAAACTATTTAAAAATGCCGTCCGTCACTAGCAATCTGCTAGCAATGCAGTGATTAGTGACGATTCTTTCCGACCAATCTGTAGCCTGCAGGGTTTTACGTCACCTTCTCGGCTCGCCTCAGCTCGCTTGGAACCTTGATTGAGGAGGTACTAAAAAAAGTACCTGTTAGCAGGTACCAGGGACTTTTTTTCGTAACTACATACCACCACTCCGCTACCACCAGCCTCTGTCACATCCGTGTGGAGCTTGTGAGCACGCAGCTGAGAGTGTCGCTGTCAAATCTGTCCCTGGGAAAAGTAACGTTGCACCGAATTGAAAAGGAACTACATTTCGTTACCAAAATTTTAGTAGTAACGCGTTACTTTACTTTTTCCTGAAAAAAAGTAGTTACGTTACTGGTTGTGATTCTCCATGTTGACATGTTGACTGATTTGGGTATCTTTTGGGCTCTGACCCCTGGGGGTTTAACATTTACTCTAAACATAATTATGCTTTTGTTTTGTGTTACGGTCTTTAACATCTCTATGGAAAATAGAGATGTAATACATAATTTGCAAATACCATGATCCACAAATTCTACACTATTTACAAATATGATTTGCTATACACAAATACATAATTGTATGATTTGTACAAATAGATGTATTTCTGTAAATGTTTGTAATTTATAAAAAGGATACTTTATATTGTGTGCACATTTATCATGAAATGTTAGTTTTACATCTGCAATTCTGCTTGTGAAGGGTTGAATCAGCTTTTCTGAATTGCCTGATGCACGTCTTCATTCGTCCATTCAATTACGTACATTTTACTTCAAGCTGAACAATACTGCCTCCTTCAAGGTGTCAGTGGTATAAGCTTGAGAAACACTTGATCTATTTGTGTAAATTGTGGCTCGCTAAACAGTGAAATGATTTTCTCAAAATGATGTCCTTAAAAGGAATGAGTGTGTATCAGGCAATTGACAAATGCAGATTCAATACTACAAGCTGAACTGCAGATTTACAACTGACATTTCATGAAAATTGCACAAATCAAATCAATTAATTAAAAGCATGGTAGAATAAGGTAATTATAGATTTGTCAATGTGTTAATGGCAGTTTCCTCAAATAAAATGTTCAAAATCAGTTGTTGGTTTCCCACAGAATCCCAGTATTGAACTACGACGGACATGCATCCTAAAGGCGTTGTGCGTCTGTTTAACAAAGATCAGCTGTTCAATAGGACACAACTTAACATCAAAGTACTACTATTTCAAAAAGCAATTCACACATTACATTTCAGATGATTGTGTATTCCTTCCATTACAATCATCTAACTATCAATCGATACAACTGCTCAAAATGATAAGTAACTGTTGCATTACTCTTAATGCATAGTTGCATGGAAACAGACAAACAATATTCCATGTTTAGATCAAAGGTTTAAGATAACGAGATGCATTGTCACCAATTAGCGTGGAGCATGAACCAATTAGACTACTACTACTACTCAGGGGCGGAGCCAGACGATATAAACATTCGGGGCTTAGCCCAAACCTAGGGGGGTCCGGGGGCATGCTACCCCGGTGGAGATTTTTTTCCCAATTACGTCAGCTAAATGCACTATTTTTCAGGCTGTTTAAGATAATAGAATGCATAATACAAAGTTTTTATTCAATTTCCGCATGGTAACTTATGATGTGGGGTGGTATGGGGGTCCTCCCCCAGAAAATTTTGAGCATTAAACTCTTAATTTCCTGCATTCTGGTGAATTTGTATGCACCTTTTTATACTTTTTTCTGAATAAATTGATGCTGGAAATCTTTATGTAAAAGGTAAACATAGATTATAATCCAAATATAAAAACATAATGGAATATATGGAAGTAATGCTCTCAGGCATTCTGTATTGCTTTCATCTATTTATTCTCCTGTAGATCAGCTTTTCTAATTATATCTGAGTCAGTCAGTAAATTCTGCCTAGGCGACATATGTAGCCTAGGCATCATTTACTCTTCCCTTTTCTTTTGCATCTTTTGTTGAGGAAGTAACCTCCTTAAATGTGCATATGACAATTATTCACGTCAATGATAAATTAATTCATTTTAATGAATTAATAAACCCCAAGACTGTAATATTTCAGATTTGTTTGAGCAAGATTTCTGCTCATGTCCAAAACTTTGTGCACATTCAAAATATATCTGTGTTATCTGAGTTTTGGAGGAGTCGTGATATTTTGAGAAAAATAAAGATATAATAGTCAACATATTTCACAAAATAATCTACCTGCACCATAATCTGCTGTGCATTACATGATTGCTCTGCTGATACGGTAGATCTCAGACCTTCTGACAGACACAGAGCCCCGTTTGGGTCTCTGGTCTCTGAATGAGCAAATATTTAGGGAAGTGTCTGTACGCTGCTCTTTGCTTTTTTTCATTGGTTGTTGCGTTAAATCTTATTAGCTATTGTGTAGCCCCTTTCTTTTTTTTGATTGGCTGAAAAGTGGCAGGCTCGACTAACAACTCCAGGGGAGACGCGCTTGATTCCTGCCGGTTCCATAGTGAGAGCGGCGCGCCAGAGACATTTTGGGCGCTGCGGCATATTCAATTTATTATAAAAAGTTTTTCCACGTGAGAAATACAATGTGTGGCGGGAGTGCGTGACAAAAGACCGAAATGAGTGACTGTCACGCTCAATTCGTGACACTTGAGAGCCCTGCAGTCACTTAACTCAAGTGTTACAACAGCGGATTCACAAACCTGCACCACTTGTCCGCGGTTCGTCTGACGCTGCTTCTGAATCACTCTCCGGCGGGTGAGGTCTGTTACTATGGTTACTAGTGTTCCTGTTCTGTACTTTAAAAAACTTTGTTATATCCATAACTTAAGCCGGTTAGGCAGTAAGCTCGCGACACTGATGAAACATACAACAGTCCGCCAGGCCCTGATGACAAGTTAACGACGAAGAAGATTTATATTCTTCTTCGTTAGTTTTTATTGGCAGTTGGCAAACAAGCTGAGTGATGCGCGATGCATTACCGTCTGCCACCACGCACGGTTGGAGCTGTTTTTTGCCGCTCCAGTCACAAAGACTGAGAGAGGAAATGAAACAAAGTTGAAGTTATTTTAAAAAACCTAAAAGATTTGGGGCTTTTGACAAAACATTCGGGGCTTAAGCCCAATTAGCCACCCCCCCCGCTCCGCCGATGCTACTACTACATTATCTATGGATGTAATACAGTTTTTTACAATCACTTTGCTACTAATTTCAGAACCTTGATGTCATTTTTCAAAACTCTAGACACAAAACTCAAAATGGTCATCACTTGTAACACAGGCTGTCCAATGTTCTAAACATTGCATTGTGCATTCATATCTTTAAAGAAATCTTGCACTTGCACAATCACTGGTTCAAAAAACAAATTTATTGTGAAATACCATTGAAACGTTACTTTAGATCACCCACACACAAGCTACCCATAGTTTCACTGTGTCATCGTTTGTACAATCGTTAAATATTGTAGTTCAAAATAGGTAATACATGTTTCATTATGGTACTACATATAAATATATCCCTGTAAAAGTACTGCAGTAGTAGAGAGAATACTACAGACCAATGTGGTACGAGTATATATATATATATGTATATAGCACTATGAGACTGTTTGGCCCTCAGTACCAGTTCTTAATTTTGGCCCTCTCTGTAACTTGAGTTTGACACCCCTGGTGTAGAGGGAACATGAGTTTGCTTTTGGCTAAATGTTTTTAGTTGGTGGTTCGATGTAGCCTAGAAATCTAGATGCACCCTAGTGGCAGCAAATTTATTTTGCAACCAGGGTCAGTTGAGGCACTCTCCGTTGGCTTGCAAATTTTGGTGAGGCCAATCACATCGTGTATAGAGTCGGTGGGCAGGCTTATGGTTGCTGCTGCTGGGAACAGCGGTCTTCTGGAAGAGAACACATCTTCTTAAAAAAAGGAACCGTTTATTCCGCCCCACGGATTGAGCCCTGTCAATGGTGAGTTCCCAGACCTGGATGTGGGTCTGGCTTGTCAGGCTAGGTTCAATGTATCTGTAACCATTTTATATGGATGTATGTGTAACGTGCATTGTAATATAGAGTAGAACAACCACATGCATGGATTCTTACCAAATTGCCTCCAAACCTTTGTCAATTAAATATGTGCTCATTTGTTTTATACCCAAAAACAGTATTTAGACATTAATTTCACATATTTAAATTAAATACAGATGATGAATAATACTTTACCTGGCTCTCAGAAAACAGGGCTGGCCATCAGTTTTTGAACTCTGCTATGAAGGGCATATCTTTAACAACTTCCTGTCTTTTATAGGCAAAGGTTCTTTCCATTTTACTTTTGATTAGCTGGTGGTTGTCCTTCTTTTTCACTTCCAATAGAAGTGCTTTCCTTTCTTCCTTGAGGCTCTCTTTAGTTTTGCCTGCAGGGTAATCAGGACAATAGTTGACTTCTGCTTTCCGTGGCTTCTTTACCTGGTTAGGTCCATGACTCATGACATCTCGCTTTTCTTTTACAGCGTTGATGCTCAACTCGGGGCAGCCAATGCTCCTTAGTCTGGTGCAGTTGTTTGCCATTTTGTACTTCAAACTTTTCCATACATAAAAGCCAGTGACAGATCCTTTCTCCTTTAAAAAGGGATACTTTGTTGTCAGAGCCTGAGCCACATCATCAAGGATAAACTTTGTATTTGACGATTTCTGATGCCAAACCATCTAGTATATCGGACCTAAGTTTGTTACTTGTTTTTAGACGAGTTCCACTGCTGCTGAATCTGTACCTCATACCTGAACTGAGGTATTTCAAAGTTTGTGGGCCATGGCTGTGATCTAAGGGAAGTACCTGAAGATTTAGTTTCAGTGGAGGAAAGTATGTCTGTGTCTGATGCTGAGGACATCAATAAATCATCTTCCCCTTGCGGAAAAAGTAGTGAGTGTGAGCGTGACTTTCTCATCTGGCAAGTTAATAACTTTAACTGTGCTCTTGTCTTTGATTTTTCCGTTTCCGTTAAGTTCACAAACTCATTGTCGAAATAAATGTCTCTATACCGCAGCCCGAAATTTCCAGACAGGCTGAAGTGTCTTCCAATCTCTCCTTTAAGGTCCTCTATGGAATCGGGTATTCCATTGGGCAGAATTAATTTTGATGCGTCGTCTACTCCAAATATGACTCTCAGAGTTGCAGACATCTTCATTCTGCAAAACAAAAAGAAAGTTTCTTTCAGAATAATTCGCTTTGTGTCTGAAAAGGCCTATATGCCTCCTTTTCCCCCCGATTAACATATTTTTTATGATAGCCCTATGTAATAATAAAATGTAATTAGTTTTTGTATTATGAATTTGAGCACACTTTTGCTACACAACATTATCTGATTAACCAATAAATTAGAAAAGTAAAGCCTCCACGTAAAATGTTTAAAAAAGTACCTGTCACATTTCAATTCAATTCAATTCAATTTTATTTATAGTATCAAATCATAACAAGAGTTATCTCGAGACACTTTACAGATAGAATAGGTCTAGACCACACTCTATAATTTACAAAGCCCCAACAATTCCAACAATTACAGTAATTCCCTCAAGAGCAAGCAGTGCGACAGTGGCGAGGAAAAACTCCCTCTTGGGAAGAAACCTGGGACAGACCCAGGCTCTTGGTAGGCGGTGTCTGACAGGCCGGTTGGGGATATGATGAACAGTGGCGATAATAGTCAAATTAATAATGAAACAGTGACTTCAAATGGTGGCACATGTACAAATCTTTTTAAAGTCACCATTCGTAGGGATCCAACTTTGTAGTCAGCCAAAGGATACTGGTCAGCAAGCTCCTTCAAACCAACAGCTGCAAGCTCTCCTGTTGTATGTAACTCATAAGCTCGACAGTGCTCTCTGTACCATGAGCTAAGTTTTTTAACAATGAAAATCAAATCATCTTTATAATGTACAACTGAACTTAATTCTGGAAGACCCCCACATGATCCTTGCACAAGTATCATACCTTTTTTGTAGTTTATGCCATTAACAGTGACACTTTTGACAAGGGTTACATCAGTGATGTCAGGGTATGTCTGGGTAATTGTGTTCAATACATCCTCATTAAGGACATCAATGGGGACTTTTGAAACTTCTGCAGCATCCAAGGAAGGCTTTTCATTGTCAGGACAAAGCATATTATAGGAAACCATTAACTGATGCTTTGTAGCTAATGACAAAGTTATGTTCCTGAAGTTATTTGTATGCCTAACAACTTGCTTAAAAAAGCTGTGTTTGAACCGCATAGTCCATAATGACACAAGGGGACGTAAACATTTAATCATTTCTGGATTGTGTTCCAGAAAATGATGTTTAGGCAACAAGTTCTGATCAGGAAAGAGTTCATGATAACATTCTCAGTGCTCTGAGATTTTGCACTCCAAATATGCAATCGATTCTAGACAATGAACAGGGGCAACAGCCAATTCAGCAATATCCTTTAAATCCCAAATCACCTGCCAAGCAGGTTCATCACTGGGAACAAGTTTACCAATGATAAAAGGAAGTAAGGAAGCAAGTTGTGGAATAAACAGCCCTTGCTGCTCCAAAGTCACTATATCATGCAATAGAGGCTCAAATATGTTTTTGTAGCCATAAGCTTTAACATGATCACTTTTGCACAACAGTGCTAAGTTGATTGAGGACAGGACTGAGCTGCTACCAGGAGGCAAGTTACCTAAAATCCTGCACACAGTTTGTGTTTTTTGCGTGAAGTTCCCAGCGGATTGCAAACCTCAAAGTCATTGATGTACAAACATACAGTAAGCAAATCCTTAAATCCTCAACTGAAAAGAAAGGGTTGTTTTGTGGTACTCACCGTCCTGAAAAGACGCATACTGGTGTACATTTGCAGAAGAAACTGCATGATTATCAAGAAGCTTATCTATATCTTTACGTCCAAGTAGCTGCTGTAGAGAATTCAGTAAGGGAACGTACTGAAAGTTTTGGTTGGACCTTGCCTCTAGTACATACTCAACAGGTTCCACAACCTTAAAGTTTTCCTTATAGTACTATTTACGTTTGAAGGCTGAGGCTAATGGACCACCCTTAGCTATAGCTATTACCAAAGGATTATTGGTAGAAATGGCTAAGATGAGTTCATTAATTATTAACTGATTAACCTGAAGGTTATGCTTATTGAAAATGTCAAAAACTGTACTGTGTGATACAGGCACTGCAGCAGAGGTAAAAATTAAATGCAACTCTTCCACTAACTCATCAATTGCAGAGCTTGGTACATTTCAGAAGGACTCATGCCAATTTTTTAATTATTGTGTCTTGCAAGTTTTCATTTTCTGGCTCAGCTTCAATCAAATTGTCACAATCGAAATCAGAAACAATTTCAGCAGTTGAATGCTTTTCAGATAGTTGATGCTCACCATTTGTATCACATCCTTTCAATAGTCCAACTTTAAAGTCTTTTATAGTGCAATGTGCATGCTTCCTACTCTTATGGGATTTGAAAGTAGCATATATATTGGTTTGAAAATAACAATTTTCAAACAAGTTACTGTTTCATAACTCCTCGGATGGTTGTTTACATGAGAAAAGTACTCTCTACTCAACCCGGTCTCACGCCAGGTCGTGTAATAGTCACGTTATTTTGATTCATAAATTTGTGTACAGGTTACAATTTTGAATTTTTTTTCGTGTATATGCAACGACTTTTCAACGTGTACAGGTCACGCTTTTCAAACCTGCTCTGGGGGACGCAACAACGGGGAAATGAGGCGCCACATGCCGGCCACAACAACGGGACGGGCCGCCACTCGCGGGACAAGATCCCCGGGCGCAGGGGCACACAACAACGGGGACTTGAAACGCCACACGCCGGCCACAATAACGGAACGGGCCGCCACTCGCAGGACGAGATCCACGGGCGCAGGGGCACACAACAACGGGGACTTGAAACTGAAGAGCAGAAGCCAGCAGGCAAGTGTTATTTACATAAACTTCTGGTGTACTTACAAACTTTACAATCCATTGTTTTATGAGTGCATAACCTATTTGTACTACTGTAGACGTATGGTATCATTTCGGGCATTATTAGTGGGGTAATGTTAAGAGACACTTCGGATCCATTAGCCCCTGCGCTAATCTATTCAGCTACTCTACGCTAACTCTCCCAATGTTCGACCCAGGTGAAAAAAGCTTCTGAGGGGGTGTTTGGCTCGAGGTCATGGTGCAAAGGACCCTAGGGTGACATTACTCCGAACCATCACTTTAAATTGCTTCCTAGGTACCAAGGTTGTTGAGAGAGTGACCTTGATGGTTAAGCTATGGGAGCGTCTGCAGGTTGTACTGACATACACAGGTTAACATTGATATTCCAGAGTCATATCGTTGAAGATCTGAAGTTTGAGTTTTGACTCACCTTTTTGGCATTTTTTTTTACATACATACATACTTCATATGTATGAAGTAGTGAGGACTCCCATCTTAAGGGAGGGGGTGGTGACGACCCCCCCAATCTGCCTGCCTGTAATGTTCTGCTCCTTTGTCTGCAGGTACTGGGAGTGGGCGGGTAGGTGGAGCTGGGAGGGTCGTCTGTACCTGGCCATCTGGGCGTGGCTTACAGAAGGCATAAAGGACTGCCCTCCTGGGAGTCTCCCTCTCTCTCAGCTGGTCCTACTGCATCCATCTGCCACTTTGTTCTTTGTTTGGTTTGTTGCACCTTACAACACACCATTCATCACCATTCATTCACTCATCCACACGACTGATGTCTTCTACATTTACACACCCCACTATTGTGTTTATGTTGAGTTAATTTATGTTATTAGTCTATTTAGTTAAATAAACTACTTTTTGACAAATTTATCTGTGTGTGACCTCCCTTTTGTTGCCGGCCTTGAGCCAGACGGTAACAATAGATAGATAGACGTTATTGATCCCAAATTGGGAAATTACTCTGTTACAAGCAGCAAGTAGCAAGTTACCAAGGACATACACAACACACATACTCACTCACACATAAACCAAAAATACAAGAAATATACTAGAAATTGGTCAGGGTTATCCATGATAGATAACAGTTTGTTCAGTGACCACCTCTCCACCATTTCGGTGCCACCATCTCTGATGCTCCGAAAACAGACATTGGAGGCAACAGTTCTGCATCGCTGCACATGACGCTAGTTAACACTACACTCGACAGCAGCTAACATTAGCCTACCGTTAGCTAGCAGCTTGATTAGACACGGTTACAATGCTGACAGCTAAACAGTGTGACTGAATTTCAGAATCAGAATCAGAATCAGAATCAACAACATCGGAAAATCAACACAAACGGTGCATTCACATGCAACTGGTAGCCTTGCGGTGCATTCAAATTTATTGTAAAATACCCTTTTCCCATCTGGTGTTTTTTTTTTTTTTCGTTCAACAACAATTTACTAGTGAAATACGTTATTGTTATAGTTATGACATTATTATTAAATCATTTATCATCGGTTTAGGCACCGGCACCGTATGGAACAGTATGACTTCAGCACCGGTATCGGAAAAAACCCAAACGATACCCAATCCTACTATCCAATGAGTTATTGAAGTTGGTTCATACAGATTGTTTAGAGCCTGTCAGTACTAAAGAGTTTGGTAAGTGTACTCTAACTTGCAGGAGTGTGCATGTCGTTTTTTTCTGAGGAATAGCCCTGACCACTATTTCCCCAGACGGCTGTTCATCGCTGCTTGCAGCTTTAATTACCTCTATATAGTTCAGATATAGATATAGTTGTAATCACCAAATTTGGCGAAGGCCATTCAAAATGTGTTTTATGTGCCCAAATTGAAAAACTGCAAACAAAAAATATCAAAATTAGTTGCTGTTTTTTTTAACATTGTGAACTATTGTGAGGATTCAGTGAAACCAAAGTGTATCAGAGTTTTAAGATGTTGTTTTGAACATACCTCAGGCAGTTTCTGCGACGCTGTCTGGACAGTTTTAACATTTTCTACATTTTTCACTGATGACGTGAGCTCAGAATAAAATCTAAACAGTGTTGATGTACATGAGAGCCTCTGCCAGTAATACATGAAAACCTTTTTCAGATCACTTTCATTTAACTCAGAGAGAAATTCTACAGAATATTTCAAATAGGTATTTTTTTAATCAGCCAATGAGCATGAAGAAACCTTTCTACTGTCCAGTTCTGCTAGGATTATCACCTGCTGAACTCTTCAGGTGGAATTACAGACTCTCTCCACCTTCATGTGTCGAGGAAACACTGGCAGAGAAAAAGCTGCTCTTCTCTTTTCTTCCTTTTCAGTCCGGGTGTCTGTGTGCGTCTGATCTGAGGACAACGGGCTTAAATAACTTAAAAAAAAAAAATTAAAGTTACGTCAAAACCTGTCCAACAGGTGGTAGATGTAAGCCAATCAGAAATGTGTTTTAATTTCCTTCTTACTCCCCGTTCCCCGCCAGGGGAGATTAGCAAACCAATGCTGTTTGTTAACCTAGGTTGAGTGTTTAAATGTTTCTTGTGATCTAACCAGTGTCAAAAACCGATAAGGGGTTACACAGATTTTTTTTTTCAATGAATTTATTTCTAAGGACGACGCACATTAATAAACATTTCTGTTAATGTGTCAGCAGCTAATTTTAAACTGTAGTCCTTTGGTGAGATGTTTTAAAAGCAACCTGATCTCACAGAATTCCGTGGAATGAACGCGGCCCATATGGTGAAAATGGGTTTTTATGGGATTCTGTGTGTCATATAGGCTCGGTGGTGTAAAAGCTGTGAAAATGTGAAATCGCTCACTGCCGCCATTTCTTCACCCTCCACAAAACTAGACCGCCTCCCAGCTAAACGGGCCAGTTAGAATTTGACGTATTTGCTACGTAGAAACCGGGTAACCAATGGGTGTTGTGTTCCAAAATCGACTTAGCCCCGCCCCCTTTTCCAACGTTCGTTTCGTGCCGCCGAGAAGAATCAATCCGAGAAGAAGCGGGAGTCATGTCAGGAGTTATGTCATCCCTGAAAACCGGCCATGAGAAGTGCATCATTCCAGGGTGCAGAGTATCAAATAGATATGACTAAGCTACAAAGGCATATATTTGCAAATACCTTCTCAGACAAGTGTGGTTTGTGAGAATGTGTGGTCTCCCCCACTTCTCACCTCAACACCCTTGAAGCGCCTTCCACCCAATAAGAGGCCGCGACTGGAACTAGAGGAGGACGACGATGAATGGGAGGCCTCCATTGAGATACTGACCCTAGTCAGTCGACTGTATCATAAGTTCTCAAGGAAAGCTCCAATAGCTTTTTATCTTTGATGTGTCTCAATTCTGATGCAAATAATATTTCTTATGTTTCTTATGTTCTTTTTTTCCCCTTGCACAGACAAGCCTCACCACCATATGATGTACCTAAATACTGTATATTGTATATGAAGACTGCTTCCTCGAGTTGTTTGAGTTATGTCCAGTGTGCAGCTCCATGTGTGATGTCCAGAAAACTATACGTGGGACTTTCCTTGCTGTTGATCAGACATTGCCACCGTTGGGAGTTCAGCAGACAGTGGAAGAGTCAACCGTTCATTGGAAGTACACCTGCAGGGAACATTCATCTCTCTGCGGCTGTATATTTTACAGGGACATCTTTCATCTAAATGAAAAAGGTATTTAGGTGCTCATTTGTACAAATTCATTTGATGTTATACGCATACAAACTTGTGATTTATTATGATTATTTAAAAGGTTTTCAATGCATTTGGTGTGAAGAGCATGCAATACCAAGGATTCAGGAAACATGCCACAACCTATCTTGAACCTGCCATTGTTTGGAAATGGAAAAGGGCCCAGCAGGTTGGGCGCCAGCAGAGCAAGGTCATCATTGGAGGAGATATGCGGGCAGATTCTCCAGGTCAGTAGCAGAAACACCATCATTTTGAGTTGGAAACTATTTTCTGGTAGCACTTTCACTGTACCACCCTGTAGGAGAGGGAAAAGGGCATCACACAGTACTATGACATCTGGCATATTGGTAAGGGTATGACACATTCATCTATTGTGCTTTTGACACACTGTTCTGTCTGAATTTGTAATTTACAGTTAGCTCTGACATGGAATTTAAATATTACTCAGTAGTTTAAAAAAAAAAAATCTTTTACTCCAAGGGATGTCCAAGAACATCGACAAACTTGCCAAGAAAAGGATTGTGAGGTGGTAAAAAAAAGTGCCAACAGAGTATTAGGAACCGTCTCTCTGCAGATGTTTTTGTCGTATTTTTATTGTCTTTGAATAATGAGGACTTGTGTGTATTTCCAGGTCTTGGAGCAGGAATTAATATCTGTGTCCACATCTACAGATTTGCCAATAAATGTATAAATCTCACAGGGCTACATATCTGAATACAGAACATATGGATGGAGGACCAGTTGCAGAACTACATTTTTGTAGTTTTCTTTTGACGTTTTTGTCGTCTCTGCAGACACGCCCATATCAACACAAATGAGCCTTGGTATAAATATGTATAAATATAACGTGTTATGTAAGATTCAGCTGGTTTTTATTTCCTCAGTGTGTCGAGGACGTCGCCATCACTCATTAATGTAAATCTCTTCTTCCTCCTCATCTGTCTTCAGTCTTCATCACTTCCTCCGGCAGAGACTCAAACTTACACAAACACAAAGCAACCACAAGTCAAAACGACAGACTGATGTCATGAAGTGGCGTATGTATGACACGCCAATTTGCATGCCATTATGCGACTAGAGACTAAAGGTGCGTGTCCACCGTCAACGCTTCCCATTCATTTCTACGGGAGCAGCCATGCAATGCATTCTGGTAGCGTCGCGGGGACTTTGGAGAAGCGGGGGGCGTCGAGTGGCCAGCTCCTCATTTGCATAAAGTTGAATCTGGCCAATTTTATGCAAATGAGGAGAATCTGTCTTCTGAAATGTTTCTCTCTTAAAATGTTTTCAGAAGCTTCGGTGAACTATTTCCTATAGCAGTGATTCTCAAATGGGGGTACGTGTCCCCCTAGGGGTACTCTGGAGGACTGCAGGGGGTACGTGTCCCCCCCTAGGGGTACTCTGGAGGACTGCAGGGGGTAGGTGTCCCCCCAGGGGTACTCTGGAGGACTGCAGGGGGTAAGTGTCCCCCCAGGGGTACTTTGGAAGACTGCAGGGGGTAACGTGATATCTTTTGCATAATGTTCAAAGTCTGTTGTACTAGACCATTGTACCTCTTTATATGGACTTTATATGGATTTTTTTTTTAATTCCGCTTTTCTTTTAAAAAGAATTCGCTTTTAAAAAAATAAATCTGCTTTAAAAAAAAAAGTTTTTGTTACTTTTTTCAAAATGTGTCCCTTTTTTATTGTCACTGTTTTGTCGACCTAGTGTTACCTTTCTTTCTTCTTTCTACTGTTTTTTTTTCACAAAGTTTTTGATACTATTTTCGAACCTATTCTTGCCTTACTTCCTTCCTTCTTTCTACCGTCTTTTTCCAAGGTTTTGTCGTTGTAAAAAAAAATCCTTTTTTCCTCATCATCTAAACGTTTTCCAGGTCCGAGGCTGTTGTTTAGTAAATCTATATCACTGGCATCGCTGGATTCTTCCTCTTCCCGCTGGTCAGGGGGTACTTGGCTTAAAAACACAATTCAGAGGAGGACCATTATTGAAAGGAGTTTGAGAAACCCTGTCTTAGAGTGTTCCAAACGAAATCCAGGAGCAGCCAGACCCATGTGAGGCGTTTGTCCAATCAGCTGTGGCGACAACTTTAGCGTGCAATGCTAGGGAGTGGGGCGATCCCACCCGTGGAAACAACAACCTACATGGACCCGTACTGTCAGAGACTCAAAGCTGAGCCCCGAGTCCAGACATGAAGGCAAGTCCAATAAAACAACAGAAGACAGAGCGGCTACAAACAGAACCAGAAGATGAAAACTGGTTATTGATTTGGTCTCCTTGCCCAGTTTCTCCTCCTCCTCCTCCTCCTCTTCCTCCTCCTACTCTGCTGGGTGGATGTGACACATGCCTTTGGTGTGGGAGATCAGGGTTCAATTCCCACTGCCATACATCAAACAATGTGTCCCTGAGCAAGGCACTTAACCCTAGTTGCTCCAGAGACACACAGCTAAATATCATGTAATAATGATGTAATAATAATAAAATAGTTCACATTCTGACTACAATCTGAGTATGACCACGTCAGGCTAGGTCAACACCACACTCTTATTAATTATTATAATATTCAGTCAATGATCAACCCTAGCTGCCCAAACTGGAGTTCTGGGCTCATATAGCTGCTGCTTGGTAACCTTACTGGCTCTTCATTGTCACTGTTAGCAGCAAACTGGACTAGTAGCTGCTGCTGCGGAGCTACAAGAACAAGTTTGATTCATAAACATAGACGCTGCATTGCAGGCACTTCTCCTAACTAACTTAGCTTATCCGTCTCAAGGTCTTCATTTGGCGTTTTGCTAAAAATAGAAAAGTTCATCTGGCTGCGTCACTTTCTAGAGCTCTCCTTTTTAAATTGACGCCTTTTCAGTGCCGTTTGCGCTTTCTACTACCTGTTTAAAACAGCTTCTTTTTGCTTGCGGTGGCATCCTCCAACAAGCACCAGTGACTTGTGTACGCTGACGTATTTTTATTTTATTTTTTTTTAGCAAGGTGCTGCCGTCGGAGGACTCGGAACATAAATAGGTCATCATTAACCAGGCTGCACTCTGCGAGTGGGCTGCTGAGAGAGATCCATCCCACCCCAAAGCCCCTGTCGCCATGAACCCGCCACTCTCCAAAAAACGAGAGTGGGCTTGAAACAAAAACCCACACAAATGTGAAAAGATAGACAAATCAAAAGTGTGCTCCTCATTGGGAGCCTAACTTCCCCCCACAGGTTGGACCAGTGATCTTCGAGAGGCGTGTTTCTTCCCAGCGCACGTGCGCGCAGGCCCCCCTCCCAATAACAATTATATCATACCATAGTCATAACAATCGTAAATGAGCTACACAGATTGTACAAACATGCTGTAGGTTATAAGTGCATATTAGTACTGGAAGCAAATAGAGCATACCTTTCTTTTTGAAAACAGACCATAAGATCTCAAACAAAAAACCAACAGGAATCAAATAGCAACAGTAACATAAGCAGCTGGACTTATTCAAAGCGTGAAAAGCTTAAGTCAGTTAGTGTGAGTATGTTTACAGTTAGGCAGTAACTGCTCGTTATAGAGCATGCAAGATTGGCTTCTGTTGTTGGAAAGAGAGTGAGACGATTTAAGAAAAAAAAAAAATAGCAAAAAATAAAAAACAAATCACTCTGTAGAAAGTCAGTGAGAAAGTCATCGCAGGTTATGCCTGGAAGTCCACGACAGCCAAAAGGTTGAAGTTGCCTATTAGCCTACTTGCAAAATATTTAACGCTAAACTAGCCAGCTGGTTGGAATACCTGTAACGGTGTAGACTATTCTCTGAGAGAATTGATGAAGTCCTTTACCTCCCGTGGTGTGCTGAAAAGATGATTTACTCCTCCTCGCGTCGCCTTAAGTTTAGCAGGATAGAGAAGAAATGTACGAAAGTCCAGTTTCTGCAGAGCGTCCATCGCCTCGGAGATGGCCATCCTGCGCTTGAAGGTGTGCGGGCTGTAGTCCGGGGTGAAGCGGATGGTCCTTCCCTCCAACTCCACGGCCGCACCACGCACCGCTTTCAGGATCTTATCTCTGTCGGTGAAACGCAGCAGCTTTAAGATAATGGTGCGAGGCACAGGTCTGCCATTCGTGTCTTCTTTCGGGGCACCTACGCGGTGTGCGCGCATGATCTCAACAGAGCCCAGGTTAGGAAACCACCGTGGTATGGCATCCGACAGGAAAGCAAGAACATGCGACGTCTCTGCATTTTCAGGAACTCCATGCATACGTAGGTTGTCTCTGCGTGACCTGTCCTCCATGTCGGCAATTTTGTCCTCGAGCTGGACGTGCTTTGCTGCCAGTTCGCTCACCGACGAAGAGAGCCGGCCGTCCACCTCCGCCATACGGCTCTCGTCTTTCTCCATATAGTCCATACACTTAGAGATATCAGCCTGCATGGCAACCATTTTGCCACGGAATACCACGACCTGCGCATCCACCAGAGCCTGTGTCTTGTTTGTCAGCTGTGACACCACGTCCTCCACAAGCGAAGGGATAGCGTCCTTAATGGCTTCTGCAACCGCTAGCTTAACTAGCTCGGCGAGCTCCACGTTGTCGGCTGAGCGAGCTGTTGCAAGCTGCTTACTTGTCGCTTTTTTTGAACTAGCTGCCATCCCGGTGTGCACAAATCTTCCACAGATCAGTAAAACTAACCGGGAGCTTAAAAAATTAGCATTGGGTATGAAAAGAATACTAAAATATTGGGGGTTTCTGCGGAGCGACGAAACGAAGCGTCTACATCCCTCGCGATGGTCACGTGACTCAGTTTCTGTCCTTTTTCAATGTTCAGATTTTTTTTTTTTTTGCCTTTTCTGAGGTTTTTGTCTCATTTTTCAAGTTCTTATTGGGCAATTTTTCGATTTTTTGGGAAAAAAAATATAAACTTTTTTGGACAATTTTTTGGGAGTTTTTGTCTAATTTTTTGAGTTTTTTGTTGTTGCATTTTTTCAAAAGTTCTAGCAGCTTCTACCTTGCCAGGGAAAAAAGCGAAAGACTACAAAAAGACAAAAGATGTGACTTACAGTAAGACAGTCAAAGATGATTTACTTTTTCTAACCCTGGTTCACAGCCAAACTCAGAAGGCTAAGGTTGGACAAGGCAGAGGCGTTCAGGAGTGGAGACAAAAACAGACTTAAAGTAGCAAAGTACAAGTTTAGCAAGGCGGTAAAAGAGGCTAAAAAACGGTACTCTGAGAAACTCCGAAACCAGTTCTCAGCAAACAACTCTGCTTCTGTCTGGAGAGGGCTTAAACAGATCACCAGCTTCAAGCCTAAAGTCTCCCACTCCACCAACGACCGACGCCTAGCCAACAAACTTAATGAGTTCTACTGTCGCTTTGAAGGACAAAGGGTCGGTCCTGTAACCATCCCCCTCAACACCTCCCAACAAAGGGTGTTCCCTGATTCCATCCCCCGCGACACCTCCCAACAGCTACAGCTACAGTGCATCACCTCCACCTCCCCCACCTTAAAGGTCCCCCCCTCCACCTCCCCACCCACCTCAGCGACGACTCTCTCCATCAATGAGAAAGACGTCAACAGACTGTTCAGGAGACAGAACCCCAGGAAAGCTGCTGGACCGGGATGCTGTCTCCCCATCCAGCTTGAAGCACTGCGCTGACCAGCTGTCTCCGGTGTTCACAGACATTTTCAACACCTCGCTGGAGACATGTCACGTGCCAGCCTGCTTCAAGACCTCAACAATCATCCCCAGTTCCCAAGAAGCCAAGGACCACAGGACTTAATGACTTCAGACCCGTCGCCCTGACCTCTGTGGTTATGAAGTCCTTTGAGCGCCTTGTGCTTTCACACCTAAAAGCCATCACCGACACCCTCCTGGACCCCCTGCAGTTTGCCTACAGAGCCAATAGGTCTGTAGATGATGCAGTCAACCTGGCCCTCCACTACATCCTCCGGCACCTGGACTCTGCAGGAACCTACGCCAGGATCCTGTTTGTGGACTTCAGCTCTGCCTTCAACACCATCATCCCAGCTCTGCTCCAGGAGAAGCTCTCCCAGCTTGGTGTGCCTGACTCCACCTGCAGGTGGATCACTGACTTCCTGTCTGACAGGAAGCAGCATGTGAAGCTGGGGAAAGACATCTCCGACTCACAGACCATCAGCACCGGATCCCCCTCAGGGCTGTGTTCTTTCTCCTCTACTCTTCTCCCTGTACACCAACAGCTGCACTTCCAGTCACCAGTCTGTCAAGCTTCTAAAGTTCGCGGATCGACACCTCCCTCATCGGACTCATCTCTGATGGAGACGAGTCCGCCTACAGGTCGGAGGCTGACCACCTGGTGACCTGGTGCAAGCAAAACAACCTAGAGCTCAACGCTCTAAAGACAGTGGAGATGGTTGTGGACTTCAGGAAGAATTCTGCCCCACCTGCCCCTATCACACTCAGTGACTCCACAATTAACATTGTGGAGTCTTTCCGCTTCCTGGGAACTACCATCTCCCAAGACCTCAAGTGGGAGCTGAACATCAGCTCCCTCGTCAAGAAAGCACAACAGAGGATGTACTTCCTGCGGCAGCTGAAGAAATTCAGCCTGCCAAAGACAATGATGGTGCACTTCTACACAGCCATCATTGAGTCCATCCTCACATCCTCCATCACCATCTGGTACGCTGCTGCCACTGCCAAGGACAAGGGCAGACTGCAGCGTGTCATTCGGTCAGCTGAGAAGGTGATTGGCTGCAATCTCCCACCGCTCCAGGACCTTTACGCCACCAGGACTCTGAAGCGTGCTGGAAAGATTGTGGCTGACCCCTCCCACCCCCGGACACAAACTCTTTGAGCTACTCCCTCTGGCAGGAGGCTGAGGTCCATCAGGACCAAGACCTCACGTCACAAGGACAGCTTTTTCCCTCCGCCACTAGCCTTATTAACAAGGCCCGGAATCCACCCTGACTCTCTCCACACCCACCTCTGGCTCTACATGCCACTGTACTTAATCTGCTCTTTTTTATCTTAACTGTTACTCTTATTTTTATTATGTTACATCCTGTGTGTGTACATATACACATATATTTATATATTTATACTTATATTGTCTGTTCTGTTAACCTGTTTGTTTAACTTATTTTAGATAATGTGTGACATGCACCTACGACACCAAAACAAATTCCTTGTATGTGTAAAAAATGTACTTGGCAATAAAGCTTTTCTGATTCTGATTCTGATTCTATATAATAAAAGCGTCCTGACCTGTTTAAGTGCTCCAGTTTCCTTCTGGCTTGCCGTAGACTGGAGCCTTTTTGACCCTGCTCAGCCACAGTAGTTCAGATTCTGTCTGGTTTTCTGAAAGGTGAACCCAAGGGGGTAAGCTTCGCTTCAGAACGCGAACCTCCGATGGCGCCATTTTGTTGCTACAAAGCGATCACCTCTTGTTAGCATTACACTGACCGCCATTTTTTTTTTACGTCACTTGACTGCGAATAACTTTACATCTGAAGCGTTTAAAGACTATATTTGTCCATTGTTTATTTCTAAAGAAACACGACAATGTATAAAAGGCTCCATTACCTTGTAGCTCACGTTATGGCTCCGTAGCAGACGGTTTAGTAAAAATACGCTAACGATTGTGTCATAACCAAGTGACTTACTGTCGCATAGTAGAGGAATTACCGTATAGTACAGGAGAAGCTCACAGGCAGTTTGGACTTACATTAGCTGTTTAGGTTTAATTACTAATGTTAACTAGCATGTTAGTGATCAATAATTAGCCTGTGCTTATGTTATCTCCTTACATATACCTACACTCTCCGTCTCTGTAAGATTGGAAATGATTGAGATTTCTCTTGGCACAGCTACCAGAAGACTTCACACTTTCAGACACGTCACATCGTCACATCTACGTTGTCTCTCTCAGTTGGAGGCTGCTTAGTAAAGCAAGAGATCACCGGAAAAGTGCTTCTAATAGCCTTCACTGGTCTCTGTCCAGAGACACGGGGTCTATTGGTCCATTTTATATATGTCAATGGGTGAACCTAGTCCCTGAGACCTGTAACACAAAAAAATTAATTGAAATCATGTTTAAAACATGTTTGTTTAAGTTTAGTACGACTGTTTAAGGCTGGTTGTGTAACAGATTTAGATTTTAATAAAACCATCCCTAATGCAACTGTGGGAGTGTAAATATATTGTATAATATTAATAAAATAATTTTTCTTTCTTCCTCTTTTCCTTCCCATATATTCCTTCCTCTTCTCTCTCTCTTTCTTCCTTGTCCTAGTCCTTCCTTTGTTATATGATCTCTTCTCCTTTCATCCCTCCATCTCCATTTGATTCTCTCTCTCTCGTCTCTTCCTCCCTCTGCAGGCCGTCTCTCGCTCTGCAACGCAGAAAGTCTTTCACCTTCAGCCCAGGTTCAAGGGTGTGTGTGTGTGTGTGTGTGTGTGTGTGTGTGTCTCTGTGTGTGTGTGTGTGTGTCTGTGTTGGTGTATCAGAGTGGATTATTTTTTAAATCACAGCATTTTCTGTTTTTAAAGGTTTTCTCTTTGTCTACAGGTCAGGGGCAGCCACACACACGCACACACACACACACACAGAAAGAAAGAACATTTTCAAACTTCATGTGTCGGCCGTCTCTCTGCAGATGTTTGACTGTCTTTGAGTAATGAGGACTTGTGTGTACACATCCACATCTACAGATTTGCCAATAAATGTATAAATCTCACAGGGATACATATCTGAATACAGAACACATGGATGGAGACACATGTTGCAGAAGTCTGTGTCTCTTTGTTCTACGTTTTTTGTAGTTTTCTTTTGAAGTTTTTGTCGTCTCTGCAGACACACTCATATCAACACAAATGAGCCTTGGTATAAATATGTATAAATGTAACGTGTTATGTAAGATTCAGCTGGTTTTTATTGTCTCAGTGTGTCGAGGACGTTGCCATCACTCATTAATGTAAATCTCTTCTTCCTCCTCATCTGTCTTCAGTCTTCATCACTTCCTCTGGCAGAGACTCAAACTTACACAAACACAAAGCAACCACAAGTCAAAACCACTAGAATGATGACACAGAAAATAACGAGGGAACCAGGTCACCCTCTTCATGATAATCTGATTGGTAGAGTTATGGAACGTAGTGGTAGGCTAAGGCCTCCTGTGACACGAACTAAGCGGTATGCTCTCTATTTTATACCTCAGTCTATCAGACAGCACAACAAGCACTTTAAACGTACATCTTTATACATTTTGTATTGTATTTATGTATTGTATTATGTTGTATTGTATTAGGCGGGTGTGAGCACTGTAATTTCCATTTTTATGGATGAAATAAACTTGACTTTGACTTTGACTTTAGAAAAAAGAACAGATCCCAAAGAGCCACAAAGTTGAGACACAGATAATAACGTCGGCCAGCAGAGACTCAGTCTTAATGCTTAATATATATTAGATAATATTGTTAATATATTATTATTATAATAGGTCTAGCTGGTGTCTGAGAGTCAAAGGCTATGTTCAGACTGCAGGCAAAAGTGGCCCAAATCAGAATGGGCCTCATTCACCAACCGTTCTTACGAAGAAATGTGTCCTTAAACCCTTCTTGTTCTCCTAACCTGGAATATTTCATTATAAACTGTAAGCCTTTTTATTCACCCCGTGAGTTCGCGTCATTCATCCTGGTCGGTGTTTACATCTCACCGCAGGCCAACGTGCAGGACGCGCAGCGCATGCTTGCCGACCAGATTCTGTGCGTGGAGCGGACCAACCCGGAGTCCCTAGTTATTGTCCTTGGTGACTTTAATAAAGGGAACCTCACTCACAAACTCCCTAAATATAGACAGCATATTAAATGCCCGACCAGAGAGGAGAACATTCTGGATCACTGTTACACCACAGTCAGGGATTCTTATCACGCCGTCCCCCCGTGCTGCACTGGGACACTCTGACCACGTCATGGTCCACCTGATCCCCACCTACAGGCAGAAACTAAAGCTCTGCAAACCTGTTGTGAGGACATCAAGGAAGTGGACCAGTGAGGCTGTGGAGGATCTCCAGTCGTGTTTGGATTCTACTGACTGGGATGTGTTCAGGACTGCTACCAACAGTCTGGATGAGTACACAGAGGCTGTGACGTCATACATCAGCTTCTGTGAGGACTGCTGTGTTCCATCATGCACCAGGGTGAGTTACAACAATGACAAACCCTGGTTCACAGCCAAACTCAGAAGGTTAAGGCTGGCTAAGGAAGACTCGTTCAGGAGTGGGGACAAAGACAGATTTAAAGAGTCAAAGTACAAGTTTAGCAAGGCGGTGAAGGAGGCTAAACGACGATACTCTGAGAAACTCCAAAACCAGTTCTCAGCTAATGACTCTGCAACTGTCTGGAAAGGACTTAGGCAGATCACCAACTACAAGCCTAAAACCCCCCCCATTCCTTCGATGACCGACACCTAGCCAACGACCTGAACGAGTTCTACTGTCGATTTGAAAGACAAAAGGTCAGTCCTGACACCATCCCCCCACGACACCTCCCTACAGCTACAGCCACTGTGCATCACCTCCACCTCACCCACCTCAGCAGGGCCCTGGGCCCCCCCCACCAATGCCCTCCTTAAAGGTCTCCACCTCCACCCCCCCCTACCCACCTCAGTGACACTCTCCATCCACGAGAGGGACGTCAACAGACTCTTTAGGAGACAGAATCCCAGGAAAGCTGCTGGACCAGATGCTGTCTCCCCATCATGCTTGAAGCACTGTGCTGACCAGCTGTCTCCAGTGTTCACAGACATTTTTAACACCTCACTGGAGACATGTCACGTGCCAGCCTGCTTCAAGACCTCAACCATCATCCCTGTCCCCAAGAAGCCAAGGACCACAGGACTTAATGACTTCAGACCCGTCGCCCTGACCTCTGTGGTTATGAAGTCCTTTGAGCGCCTTGTGCTTTCACACCTCAAAGCCATTACCGACACCCTCCTGGACCCCCTGCAGTTTGCCTACAGAGCCAATAGGTCTGTAGATGATGCAGTCAACCTGGCCCTCCACTACATCCTCCGGCACCTGGACTCTGCAGGAACCTACGCCGGGATCCTGTTTTTGGACTTCAGCTCTGCCTTCAACACCATCATCCCGGCTCTGCTCCAGGAAAAGCTCTCCCAGCTTGGTGTGCCTGACTCCACCTGCAGGTGGATCACTGACTTTCTGTCTGACAGGAAGCAGCATGTCAAGCTGGGGAAACACGTCTCCAACTCACAGACCATCAGCACTGGATCCCCTCAGGGCTGTGTTCTTTCGCCTCTGCTCTTCTCCCTCTACACCAACAACTGCACCTCCAGTCATCAGTCCGTCAAGCTTCTGAAGTTCGCGGATCGACACCTTCCCTCATCGGACTCATCTCTGATGGAGACGAGTCCGCTTACAGGTCGGAGGCTGACCACCTGGTGAAGTGGTGAAACCAAAACAATTTAGATCTCAACGCTCTAAAGACAGTGGAGATGGTTGTGGACTTCAGGAAGAACCCAGCCCCACCTGCCCCCATGACCCTCTGTGGCTCCACAATTAACATTGTGGAGTCTTTCCGCTTCCTGGGAACTACCATCTCCCAGGACCTCAAGTGGGAGCTGAACATCAGCTCCCTCGTCAAGAAAGCACAACAGAGGATGTACTTCCTGCGGCAGCTGAAGAAATTCAACCTGCCAAAGACAATGATGGTGCACTTCTACACAGCCATCATTGAGTCCATCCTCACATCCTCCATCACCATCTGGTACGCTGCTGCCACTGCCAAGGACAAGGGCAGACTGCAGCGTGTCATTCGGTCAGCTGAGAAGGTGATTGGCTGCAATCTGCCGCCGCTCCAGGACCTTTACGCCACCAGGACTCTGAAGCGTGCTGGAAAGATTGTGGCTGACCCCTCCCACCCCGGACACAAACTCTTTGAGCCCCCTCCCATCTGGCAGGAGGCTGAGGTCCATCAGGACCAAAACCTCACGCCACATGAACAGCTTTTTCCCCTCCGCCACTAGCCTTATTAACAAGGCCCGGAAACCACCGTGACTCTCCACCTGGCTCTTCATGCCACTGTTCTCTCTGCTCTAATGCTCTTTGCTCTTTATTTATCTATTTTATTTTATTTCTATCTTTATTTTTAATTTAATACATACTGTGTACATATACTTATATTGTTTACCTATACTTATATTGTTTAATATTACATTTAGAGAATGTGTGATGTGCACCAGCAACACCAAAACAAATTCCTTGTATGTGTCAAAAAACGTACTTGGCAATAAAACCCTTTCTGATTCTGATTCTGATTCTGATTCTTACGAACTTTTTACGAAGATTCTGGCATTAACTAATGTTTTCTTAACTTGGATTTGTTCTTAGCTAAGAACAAAATCTACGAACACTGAAAAGCACTCTTACGCACATTTGAGTGATGACAATTTGCTCCAAATGATTGCTTACTGCATTTTATTTAATTCTACAGTTGTTTACAATGATAGTATTGTACTGTAATGTATTTCTGATCATTTGTTGATAAAAAATCATATTATTCAAAAAAGACACTAACACTGCAATTTACATCAGTAATTAAACTGATTAAATCCTGAGTTATTTGGTGATTGATCGCTATTTATAGGGCCGAAATGCAGTGGTAGAATGTAACAAAGTACAAATTCTTCGTAACTGTACTTAAGTACATTTTTCACGTATCTGTACTTTACTGAAGTAGACTCAATAGTGCATAGCCTACTTTTGACTTTTACTTTGTTACATTTTGGAGCAATTATCTATACTTTCTACTCCACTACATTTCTACAATGTTCCGTTACATTTTCTGATCAGTTTCCCCCCTGCCAAAACGTCTTCCTGACCGTCACACGTTTGTCTCTCCAGTAAAGTTTGGTTGCCATAGATACTGTATATATGGGGCTCCGCTGATCCAAGCCGGCTCCGGTGCTCCAGAGCCCGGGCACAGCGCCGCTGACCCTCGGTAATACAGCCTCCGGTAAAAGTCAAAAAACGTTTGTTTTTTTATTATTCCCGTTTTAAAATCAAAGTTGCTATATCTATTTCTCTCCACAGCGTCGTTTACTCCTCCGCCAGGCTGTGTAAGACGCGTTCATATCTTATTTATTTGGCTGGACCTGTTCACATCTCCCCATTTGCGCTGCTTCACACACTTTATTTGCTTACTTGCATGGTTAAAGAAAATGAAATACATCCATGAATAAAACCAACCGCATTCCGATTCTAACAACACATTTCCGTTTCATGGTTAGGATAGGAACTTTTCTTAAAAGCCAGGCCTTGTTTGTGGTTGTGGACACCTTCTACTTTTACTAAAGTAAATATGTCTCTGGTTATTTGTACTTTTTTTGTACTATTAAGTACTGAGATTCAGTACTTCCTCCACCGCGGCTCCGACAAGCTCCGACAACCTGTCTCCCAGGAGGTGCACAGGAAGTGTCATGTCCTTATATGGGAATTTTTGGGGCCTTTTCTTATGCTAATTAGGAATATCTTTCAGTTACGAAGACGTGGGATTCATCAATCCTAAGAACACAGGTGCAAACAAATCTGCTGTTAAAGAACACGTCATGAATCCGGCGTAAACTTTTCTTAGAAACCTTCTTAAGAACATATTTAAGAGAAAACTTAGGAAGATATTGGTGAATGAGGCCCATTGTTTTTTGGGGGGGGGGGGTCAAGTGACCAGGTCAGACTTGTTCAGAAGTAGTGTGAACACTCAAATCAGATGTAGACCACCTCCATATGTGATCCTGAATCAGACCCAGGTCTGATGTTTTTCAACGCGGCCGCAGTGTGAACAACCAGGGAGGATTTGATGCGACCTTTACGTCAATCATCGACATCTGTCACGATTAATGCTCCGGTGGGAGTTAGCCCGAGACACAGACAGGAACATTAAAAACTGGACTAGGCTACAACATGGAGAACAGTGATGGAACAAGTCAGTGGAGGGAGAGGGAGGTGTCAGACCTAATTACTGTATATGCTCATTAATGTTACGGCTGCCATTACACACAAACATTTTGAAATAAAAGCCAAAATGCTGACTTCCTCCATAACCTCCCTAACTTTAGTGCGACAGCGTGCTGCGTCTCATGTCATTGGTTTTGGTCTTTTGCTCATGCGGGTCAGTTCGAAACCGCAAACAGTTCCCACTGGAATCTGATATACACCACATTTTAAAAGGTCACGTGAACAGCCAAACAAAAAATCAGATCTGACAAAAAATCTGAATTAACCATTAAGACTTGTGAAAGTAGCCTTAAGGTGTGTGTCCACTGTCAACACTTCACATTCATTTCTACGGGAGCAGCCGTGCAATGCATTCTGGGAGCGTCGCGGGGGCCTTTGGAGAAGCGGGGGCGTCGAGTGGCCAGCTCCTCATTTGCATAAAGTTGAATCCAACTTTATGCAAATGAGGAGCGGCCGGCTCGGCTCGCCGCCTCTCAAAAGCTGACGGAGATCTTTTAAAGTGTCCGTTGCCAGATTCAGCTGCTGCCTGTTTTGCTCTTAAAATGTTTTCAGCTCCGGGGGACTAGAACATTTCACACAAGCCGCGGTGTTGGTCCGTTTTGAAACCCGGCGAGCAGCCAGACCCATGTGAGGCGTTCGTCCAATCAGCTGCAGCCATCGCGGTTGTAGGAGGGCGGAGTCTGTTTTCTTTGCTTGTCATTGGTCAGTGAAGTGGAAACTGCTGGCGAGAACATTAGCGTGCAATGCTGGGGAGCGGGACGATACCACCATTCCCACTGCCATACATCAACCAATGTGTCCCTGAGCAAGGCACCTCACCCCCTGCTGCTCCAGAGACACATAGAGCAACTTCACGGCTCAGCTAAATGACATGTAATAATGATGTAATAATAATAAAAGCACAAATGTATCAGCATCAAATGAGCTCACCTGCTAGAGCGTGCGGCCCATGTACAAAGGTTCAGTCCTTGTCGCAGCGGCCACAGGTTTGACTCCGACCTGCGGCCCTTAGCTGCGTGTCATTCCCCCCCCTCTCCTCTTTCACATCCTCAGCTGTCCTTCATAAGAAAGGCCCAAAGAATACTCTTAAAAACAATCAAGTAAAGGCTACTCAAAGTACCAGAAGTACTTTAACATCTATTCAAAAGTGAATGTTTTTGTTGGTTTTTTTTTGTTTGTTTTTTACTTTATTTGGACAATTATTTTGGGGCGTTTTTGTCTAATTTTTCAAGTTTTTTTTGTTGAAATTTTTCAAGTTTTCTTTGTTGAAATTTTTCAAGTTTTTGTTGTTGAAATTTTCAATGTTTTTTTTTTTTCGCCTTTTCTGAGTTTTTGTCTCCTTTCTTTGGGGGGCGATTTTTTCGACTTTTTTTGGGGAGTTTTTGTCTCATTTTTCAAGTTTGTTTTGTTGCAATTTTCAATGTTTTTGTCGCCTTTTTAAAATAGGTTTTCAAAATCTTTGTCACCTTTCTGACATTTTTCTCTCTTTTATCGTCATCTTTCCTTAATTCTGTGTCTCTTTTCTCAACACATGCAGACGTGTCCCAGGACCTCCCTTCGACCACCCCTTCTGGGTCAAAGTAGAATTTTTGGTGCTCTTTCCGACGTTTATGTCGCTTTTTCAATGATTTTGACGCTGTTTTGAAACGTTTTTTGTCACTTGTTTCATCGCTTTCTATATTCCTGTTCAATAAACCTAATTCATATGACATTACACCTCATTTTTCAGTTAAAAAAAAGCAGAAATGATGTGTTATTTTTAGAGAGGATTCTGGGTTCAATACAACGTGCATCCATGCATCTAGGCTATGTTATTTTTTTAGGCAATTTGGTTGAAAGACACCCTGATATAAAAAAACTTTGAAAACGGGTCATTCCCCAATTTGGGATCAATAAAGTCTATCTAATCTAATCTAATATCCTTTTTTAATCATATATATTTGTATTTAAACAGATATTGTGATTAGTCAAAGAGAGTCCCAAACATGCTCACTGTTGAGTTATGTGTGATGGTTTGAGTTTTCCTGAATCATCGCCCTTTAATTCAGCATTACGTCAATGAAAACATCACAGCGTGGGGGTAAGCGGTGCTTTGTGTCCGCAGAGGGAGCAACCCTCCCCGGCTCTGTGATTGAGCGCGTGCCGCAGCAGAGGGACACTCCCCCTTAAAAGTCCTGCGCGGTTACTCCAGGCGCTACGGTAACTGGAACGAGCCTGGCGCGTCACAGGGGGGCGGGGCCGGCGTCACGGTCCAACTGCTGTCTTTTTGTTGTTGTTGTGAGGAGCTGAAGGAGAAAGCTACTATGTATCCCTGCACTTTATTAATGGATGTCAGCAATATAAAGGCATCTGCATCTCACCTCTTAATACATCCATGCATCTCACATCCTATAAACTATTTGCACATTTTTGCACTCATCCCATTCAGCCTTTTTTTTTCTCATGCAACAGTTATTTTGTATGTATATATATTGGTTTCTGTATATATTGTTACACCTACGTAGATTCATTAGTGCACGCGCGCGCACACACACACACACACACACACACACACACATACACAAACACACGCAACACACACACACACATACATACACAGACACACTTTCACACATACACACACAAACAGACACACACATACATACACACGCTACTGCGCATGCACCAACGCTAACAGCAGCCTAACACAGACGTTGCTGCAGTGTTTACATCTAACAAACACACTGATGGTCGATGTTGTTGTTCATTTCTCCCCCAAATTACGGATCACATTTCATAAACATGTTCGATTGTGTAGTGTTTGTTTTGGAAGCCTTTTATTCGCTATATTCCGTTAACAGTCACCCCCCTGCTAACGTTAGCATGTATGCTAACTACTAGCTACATGCTAACGTCAGGGAAACCTGTCATCTCGGCTGCCAATGTAGGCAATTTCTCCCCAATTTCAGGATCACATCGCTTCTGGGACATGTCCACATGTGAGGATGTTGGTTTAGACGCACGTATTGGTGATTTATACCAGTATAAAGTGCCGCTATTCTCCATAGACAGTATGCTATTCTCCAAACTACAACAATCTTCGTCCGCATTGACCGACGGCGCATGCGCAGTACGGCCGATGGGTCCGATCTACCCATGTCATCGGCCTGCCTTTTTTTTCCCCCGTTTGTAGGCCTATGGTGTAAATGTAACATGTGCGTGCAACGCTGTTATGTCACCAGTGTGTTTTTAGTACATTACTCTTGCAATAGGGAAGTGGTTTCAATCATTTCCTTCTGGTTTAGGGTTTTGCACGCATCAATGCCTTTTCAAATCGCGTGAATCATCACTTTAACTGCACACGCAATCTTTAAGATAGGCTAGGCCTACACTAATGCTGCACAGCCTCTGATTTTATATATTTATGAGCTGGTCTTTTAAACATAACATAAATGATCCATTTGAATCCCTTTAATCATCATTACAAGAGCAAACTGAAGGGCATAAGACAATACTATCATATTATTATATGTATATTTAAGTAGGCCTATGTGACTGAGCTATGAGGTTTTTAAGGATCACAACAAGGGTTACATAACCCTGTACACAAATATTTCTTTTTTTTGGCATATCGTCATGTATGGAAGCAGATTTATGCCAGGGCAAAAAAACAAATGGGTAAAATGTCAAAGATGGCAAACAAAAACAAAGACACTAAAAGCACTCATATAGGCGGATTATGAGACAATGGGCACAGACATGTTAGAGCCCCCCCACCCCACCCTGTCTACAGAGGAACAAGACACCCAAACTCAGAGACTACTTTTAGTCATTTTGCATCTTTTTGTAGTTGTATGGCATCTTTTTGTAGTTGTATAGGCTATCATCTCTTTTAAGAAAAGGTTGGATGCATTTTTCCTGTTGAAAGGTGTAATGTATAATTATAAAGCTTGTTAGTAATTTATGTGTAGTGTAAACAGTCATTTACATGTGTGTCAAACTCAGGGCTTTGAAATTTTGATCCGGCCTGCATATCAATTTAGGTAGGCCTACACAATAAATGTTGGGCTTTTTCAGGGCTTTATGTCGACCACACTGTAAGAGAGAAGACTACACATGTAAACAAATATGATACAACTACACTTTTCTTGACTCCTTTGGACTGCTGGCGGCCCGAGCATTAGCATATACTGCCACAGGCCGTCCCTGGGCGGCGACTGAGCTGGACGCCCCTGATTTGCATAAAGCTTTGCATTCAACTTTATGCAAATGAGGATGCCCCTGTCTCTCGAAAGTCGCTGCGACACTACCAGAATGCATTGCCCAGCTGCTTAGTAGGACAACGAATGTAAAATGTGGAAATAAGGCCTCCTTCACACTGGCTGCGTGGCGTGAGCATGTCAGCTGCGTGGCGTGTCCGTTTTTATTTCGGCTCCCATGTTAACAGGTTAGAGCGTGCAGTCTGCCTGCGTGACACGCACGTCTCAGAAAACGCGTGCGTGCTAGAAATAGGACCGACGCCTATTTTTCACGCGACATGCAAGCGTGTTGGAAGCGTTGCCGGGCAAAATAGAATATACGAAAAAGACACATTTAATAAATGACATTTTGATGTTTGAAAGTCTCTAGGTTTTGACATAAATGCAAATATAAATGTAATTTAGCAAAATCTGTTGAACTCTTTATAAAATTGTATTTCAATTGGATTCTGATAAAACAATAACATGGACTTTATTATGTCAGGAAAGGGAATCGAAATATAAAATAGAAATATGTGCAAACAAATGTACAAACACAAAAATATTGACAAAATAAAGTTGAAGAACACGCTATTATTTCATTTATCAATGGGGAAACATAGGCTACATGTGTACAGGCAAGGCTATAGCAGCAGCAGCGCTGCTGCTATAGTCTTGCCTGTGTCTGGTGTGCAAAGACATAGAAAACGCCACGCAACAGAAACGCCACGCAACAGAAACGCCACGCTCACGCCACGCAGCCAGTGTGCAGGAGGCCGCACGCTGCCGGTGGAGTGGACACATAGGCCTATACCTTTAACCGGATGAGTTAGGAGGATTTTGTTTTTCTTGCAGTAAAGTGCTTCCATACATCCGTCATCAAACATGACTCTGCTGTTGTACTGGCAGGTTTCTTTGTGTTCATTTGACTTCATTTACTTTCTTTAAAGTTACAAACTTACATCTTATCTGAAGTTTATTTCCCCTGAAGCTTTCCACAATCCTCCAACAGGGATCCTCCCGGTTTTATCTTTGAAGAAAGTAAACTGTACCGAGGTTTGTTTTGGCTGACGTGGAGCAGAGAGGCCTGGCCGGTTCTATGAGGCATGTATGTGCCCGTATAGACCTGTGAATGTATATATATATATGGGTGTGTGTGTGTGTGTATAGGGGGTGGGGGGGGGGTAATCCTATAGACTGCTCCAACAGATATTGTATTGTCTCCTCCTTGGATACAAGCCCTTCCTTAGAAACGTTGTTTTTAGAGGAAACAATGGAAGAAGTAGCCTATTCAGATTCTTTACTGCAGTAAAAGTAAGCTAGGCCTAGGCTACTAATACCACACTGTGATAGTAAAAGCCCTACATTGGACTTTTGTTACTTAAGTAAAAGTGTGTAGCCTACGTATCATGAGATAGAAGTGGCATGAAAAAAAGACTCCAGTAAAGTAGCTACAAGTGCCTCAACATTTGGACTTACAGTAAGTAGCCGTCGCCTTTTCTGAAAGAATATCTCAAAGGCTAACTAAATTTATGTATTCATCAATGAATCAATAGGCCTAGATCATTTCACAAAAGGGACTCCCAGGTAAAACACTAAACAAGAAAATATTAAGTTAAAGTAATGATTTTAGTAGCCTGAACGCTATATAAGTAACATATATATATATATATATATATATATATATATATATATATATATATATATATACATATACATATACATATATATATATATATATATATATATATATATATATATATATATATGTTTTTAATGGCGGTAGTTAAGTAAGAGTACTGTTATTGCAGTTCTGTGCAGCCACAGTGTGTAATTTCTGGGTATTTTGGAGTATTAACACGGTTGGCTCGGAGTCTTGCTGACATTGGGGAATGACTGATGTTATTTTCTGAAAAGCCAAAATGGCGCAGCTGCTGTCTGACTGCAACTGCAAGGGCGCGAGCGTTCACGTAGCGACATGTGGGTGGGAAAATGCTGCTGCGCCTTTACTCGGGTCTTTCCGGCAGCTCAGCCGAAAGGGGATGAACACGCGCGGCGGTGCACGCGGCAGCAGCCGAAGTAGCAGAGCCGAGCAGCCGCCGGAACATCCGAGCTACCCCGGGACTGATTTTTACCCAGTTTTCCGTCTGGGAAACCGGGGACACCGGGCTACGGGGGTGGGCTGGTTGCTCCGGTACATAAAGAATGAGAGAGCCCTCCTACCGGAGGGGGCGTAAACATGAACGGAGCCGTGTATATTTCGTTTTTCCAGGGCCAACTGGAGTCCGTGCTGGAGCAAGTAGTTCAACTCGCCGTCCAGGAAATCAGCAAGACGGTGGGCTCCAGCCTGAACACGCTGCTGCTGGAAACGGCCGTGAAAGAGCAGGAAAACCGGCGGCTCAGGCTCCAGCTGCAGTCGCGGGAGAAGAACGGGGGCCGAGGGAAAGGAACCGCGAACTCCAACGCCAACGCTTCGGACGGCGGAGGGTCTACGGCGGCCGGTAGGGCGGACAGCGGCAGGACAAAGCCCGAGTATCCGCCGCCGCAGCAGCAGCAGCAGCTACACGCCCCCGGAGGGCAGGGCACCGAGCCCGGCGTCCCTACAGACATACGCCGCCTGGAGCAGCGGGGACGGGTTGTGGGTAAGTTAGACACTCCCGTTACACAACCAAACAAACACTCCTCCCTGTGTCTCTGGGTCTCAGCCACATTGCGTAACTCTGAGGGCCGAATTTAAGGTTTTGTGAGTGAACAGAACTTTATTTATTTTTTTAATAAACAAAATTCATTTTACAATTTAACTTTTTTTTTAAACAACAACATACATTTTATTTTAAATGTTTTATTTATAATTAACTTTTTTTTAAATAATATACAAAACATACACTTTACATTCATTTTTATAATTAACAATTTGTATTAGTTTTTTTAAAACAACATACAAAACATAGCTACACTTTAGAGCATTTAAAAAATATTTATTTTATTTAGATTTAGTATGCATTATTTACAAATATGTGAAAAAACGTAATACATCAGTTATATTTAAGTAGATATCAAGAGCTGCAAAGATTAATGATTAGTTGTAGGGGTCACGATACCAAAAATTCAGTAGTCGGTGCCAATACCAGTTAAATAACCCGATTCTCGATGCCGATTTCGATACCACGGTAAAAAAAAACAAAAAAAAAAGGATTTTCTAAGATTCCATGTACTTTAACTTGAAACATGAACTTCTTTATTAAAATATTTGAAAAATGTCATAACAAGACATAAAAAACATGTGCAATCGAGCATAGAACAACTAAATAATGTGCAATTAATGGTCATAGTGCAACAACTAGTGTCCCCAGATACATTCCAGACTTCCAGACATCTTTTCAAAAGGTACCGTGTGCAAAATCAACAGTGTTTCTGACAGTTGCGTGACCAGAGACGTTACTAACCACTGGTAAATATTGGAGATGTATTTGAAAGATGGAGACAGCTTAGAGTCCAAAAGGACGCAGAGTTGGCTAATGTCCTCCTGAACAGGTAGCATTAGCATTAGCTTCAGGCTAATTTATCACGGCTACTAGGGACGGGCATTTTATATCATTTCAACATTCGTTTGCTCACATTGAATTATATAGCTAGAGTACCCGAGTTGGTTACTCGCAAAAACAGTTGAGACACAGCCAGTAAAGTGATCCCGACGGTTCCTGGTTAACGCTGCCATGCTAACCCTGCTAACGTTACCGGAGGGGCAGGCAAATGGCCACGGCTGTTTACAACGTGTAGCCTGTTGACTTTATGTATAAGTCTATGTCAACTTGTGTGATGTCAGCTTGTTAAAAGTGAATATGTTTCTAGTTTCTTCTCTCCTCTGGTACAGTATACAATATCTTTGAGTTGGGGACAAAACAAGACATTTGAAGACATCACAAAAAGCGTTTAAAACGTTAAAAAAGGAAGGAAAATTTTTTTGAGAAAAGTGACAAAAAAGTGAATTAAAAAAGAAATGTTTGAAATTAAGGTGTGAAAAAAACAGGAAAAAGGGACATAAAAGTATAAAGGTGAAAAAAAAGGGGATTTTTTTGAAAAAAAACATTAGAAAAAGAGATAAACGTAGAAAAAAAGTGGGAATGTTTTTTTGAAAAAAACATTAGAAGAAAGTGACAAAAAAGTAGCAATTAAAAAAACAAAACAGAAAAATTGACATTAACGTAGAGAAAAATGAAAAAAAAAACAGTGGTAATTTCTTCTTTTTAAAAGAGACAAACGTAGAAAAAAGTGACAAAAAAGTGGGAATTTTCTTTTGAAAAAAATACAGAAAATTAGACAAATGTAAAAAAAAGTGACAAAACAAGATGTCATCTTGGCATTTGGGAAACACTGATCTACATCCTGGGGGGTGCAGGTTGTCAAAACAAACGCTGCGAAGGTATAAATGTCACAACGCTTGCAGAGTTCATAAGATTTACAGTTTCCAGACCTCTGGGCGGACCACAGCGAGATTTATGACCAGCGTTTCTGTGGGGAAGAAAACAGCTGAGGCGCGAAAAACGTGGGGGGGGGGGCAAACAAAGACACAGAGTCAGAGACAGTTTAGAAGTGAGGCGTCCCCGACTCATAGGAACCTCGTGTCTGTGTGTCCTAGGGCTTTGATGGCTGCCACGCCTCTTTAGGAGACCAGTGGGAGTTTTTGAGTCCAACGGGAGAAGTGAACATGAACACAGATTAGGAGCGATCCTTTCGCCCCCCCCCGTAGTCACCAAAGTCAGTATTGGAGCTGTTCTTCAACGAGCCTCATATCTCCACAACATTCTGACACTGAGCTGATCCAGTCGATACAGGATCGACTCGGGACCCTGTGAATTGCATCGATTTAAGAAAATTGGTGGCGATACCCGTCCCTATTTTATTGTCGTTTGAACAACGGGTAATGTTGGGGAGCGTCAGGGCTGCAGTGATGGTGTGAGAAGAGCTTTAGTCTGCTCATATTAGCTGCATTAATAAAAGACATGATGTGGTGTGAAGGTGTGAACACATAACCAAGCTCATCCAGATGGAACTAATCCAACGGAACAGGGTTTGTTAGGGTGTGTTTCATTATGCAAAACACACACACACACAAACACACACCCCCCACTTCTGGGACATGAATATATATATATATATATATATATATATATATATATATATATATATATATATACACACACGCACGCACAGACATGCACACAGACACACAAGCACACACACACACACATAACACATAGGTACACAGAGACACACACACACATAGGTACACAGAGACACACACACACATAGGCACACAGAGACACTGACACACTCACAGACAGACGGACATAAACATGCAGACACACACAAACTTACACAGATACGCACACAGACACACACACACACACACATACAGAGACACAAACTTACACACACACAGAGACACACACACACACGATGTTTAGAATAAAATCCAGGACAGGAATTTGATTGGCCGTCCCCGTTGTGATGTCACCGTCTGACCCGAGATCCTCTCTGACCGTGGCGTGACAGCGGTGGAGAGAAGAGAGGGGGGGGAGGGGCGCGTTGCGTGTCAGCCGAGTGTGTGTCTGTTCAAGTGTGCAGATGTGTGCATGCGTGCGTGCAAGTTGATCTCACATGGCTCTGCATGTGGAGATACGTGTGTGTGTGTGTGTGTGTGTGTTTTCTCTAGTTATATTGAAAGGGCTGGTTCTTCCTAAACCTTACCCCATCACACATATTTTCGATTATAGAGCAGCTGAATGCTCTGCTCCCCGTGGTGGTGAGACGGGCAGAGGGGGACAGACAGGTGTATGCAGGAAGAGGATCTGAGGGAGCGGGAGGGAGTGGGAACCTGGAGGAGATCAGACAAATATCGGGGGGGAAGGAGGGAGGCGAGGTTGTGGATGGCCTTGAATGTAAACAGGAGGACTTTGAATTGGATACGGAACTGGACCGGGAGCCAGTGGGCCGGGACTGAACCGGGAGCCAGTGGGCCGGGACTGAACCGGGAGCCAGTGGACCGGGACTGGGCCGGGAGCCAGTGGACCGGGACTGAACCGGGAGCCAGTGGACCGGGACTGGGCCAGGAGCCAGTGGGCCGGGAGCCAGTGGACCGGGACTGGGCCGGGAGCCAGTGGACCGGGACTGAACCGGAGCCAGTGGACCGGGACTGGGCACTGGGGGGAGCCAGTGGACCGGGACTGGGCCGGGAGCCAGTGGACCGGGACTGGGCCGGGAGCCAGTGGACCGGGACTGAACCGGGAGCCAGTGGACCGGGACTGGGCCGGGAGCCACTGGGCCGGGACTGGGCCGGGAGCCAGTGGAGCTGTTGGAGGACAGGAGTGATGTGGTGGATGGAGGGGTTTTCAGGTTCTGATGCGGGCAGCTGAATTGTGGACCAGTTGAAGTTTACGGAGGGATTTGTGAGGGAGGCCGAAGAGGAGAGAGTTGCAGTAATCCAGACAGGAAGTGACGAGACTGTGGACCAGGATGGCGGCAGTGTGGGGGGGCGGAGGCGATTGATGTTTCCTAGGTGGAAGTAGGCAGACCGGGTAATGTTATTGATGTGGGGTTGAAAGGATAGTGTGCTGTCAAGGATAACCCCCAGACTCTTAACCTGGGGGGAGGGGGTAACAGAGGAGTTATCAACAGTGAGAGAAAAACTGTTGGTTTGGGATAAAGTGGATTTGGTGCCAGTGAGGAGAACCTCGGTTTTATTACTGTTTTAATTTGAGGAAGTTTTGGGTGAACCAGGTTTTTATTTCAGAAACTCAATCAGTAAGGGAGGGTAAATAGTGAACTTGTTCTGGTATAGTTTCTTGACAACATGTTGGGTCATTTCATGACTAGCCCATCACAATAAAGATATATTTTTAGTGTAGCCCACTAGTAGACTAAAACTAAAACTAAAACTAAAAGCTTTGGCAGCGGGCCGCCTGTTGACGTTGGCTGCTTTACAGCGACACTAGCGGCTGGCTGACCAAATCGCTCTTCCTGCAATGCGAACGGGGGTAAACACGGGGGATTTGAATGGGACTTATGTATCGATACTCGCAGCTTAAAAATCGATACTTTCTTGGGGAAAAAAATATCGATTTATATCGCAGAATCGATAAAATTGCCCAGCCTTACTATTGTTACAGTTTTTAATCAATGCAACCAACGTTATGTGTAAAGCGATGCACTATAGGGTTCCCACGGGGTCTTAAAGGAACACGCCGACTTATTGGGAATTTATCTTATTCACCGTAACCCCCAGAGTTAGACAAGTCAATACATACCCTTCTCATCTCCGTGCGTGCTTTAATGCTGTCTGACGGCTCCAGCGGCATCAGGCCAGCACAGAACATCAGGTGAATGGTTCCAGTAATCCTACTGCTCCGAATAAGTGACAAAATAACACCAACATGTTCCTATTTACATGTTGTGATTTATAGAGTCACAGCGTGTACAAAAAACAACATAACATGAGACACAGCCGTCTTCTAACCGTAAACAAACAGAGAACTATATTCTCAGGCGGAAGAATATAGTACTTGGGCGGAGTGATATGCTCGCAGCAAGCCTGTCTGAGAATATAGTTCCCGGTTTGTTTACTGTTAGAAGATGGCTGTGTCTCACGTTACGTTGTTTTTTGTACACGCTGTGACTCTACAAATCACAACATGTAAATAGGAACATGTTGGAGTTATTTTGTCACTTTTGTCACAATTGGGAGCAGCAGGCTAGTTGGAACCAGGTACCTGCAGGATCTGTGCTAGGCTAAGCTAATGCTGGAACCGTCAGACAGCGTTACAGCACGCACGGAGATGAGAAGGGTATGTATCAACTAGGGCTGTCCACGACTAAAGAAATTCTTAGTCGACTAACACTTACAGGATTTTGTCGACTAATCGATTAGTTGATTTAATTGACAGAGCTGTGCGCTTTGAGAGGTGGTTAAGACTAGAAAAGCACAATATAAATGTAGTTAATTAACCATCTGTAAAACTGAGTTTCTCCACAATTAATCCTGCAAAAGCACCACTTTAAATCTTGTGTTTACCATAAATGTGCTCATAAGTTTCTTGGAAATAAGTAATTAAGCATGAATAAGCATAAAAAATGACTAATCGACTAAAGAAATCTTAGTCGACTAAGACCAAAACGACTGATTAGTCGACTAATCGACTAAGAGGTGGCAGCCCTAGTATCAACTTGTCTTACTCTGGGGGTTACGGTGAATAAGCTAAAGTCCCAATAAGTCGGCGTGTTCCTTTAGTCTTAAAAAAGTCTTAAATTCAATATTCTAAAAATAAGGCCTTAAAAGTCTTGAATAACGTTCACAAAGTTGTACATCTCGTTTACAAAGTCCTTAAATTATGTCTTGTCATAAATAAATGCTTTGTGTGTGACTTTACAATTTCTTATATACTGACTGGGATGTAATCCGACAGTACAGGTACTATTTACTAGGGATGCACCGAAATGAAAATTCTTGGCCGAAACCGAAAAAGAGGAAACCAGGATCGAAACGCCGAAAGAAATTATGCCAATTATTAGTACCATTGCATTTATGGCTATGACTGTGTACTAACTTTACTAAAATCAAGACATTGCAATTGTATAAATTAATATTAAAGTTTAATAAAAAAAATATCTAGCAGAAATATGGCTACAATCTGATAGTCACATACAGTATATAGTAGCCTAAGAACAGAATAGCTTACCTATTATTATTATTATTATTATTATTATTATATATTATTATTATTATTATTATTTGAGGCACTTTGTTGCAGGATTTCACTGAACATATCAGATAACGAAGGTGCATGCCCCTCATCTGGTGCAGAGAGACGAGTCTTTGTTTCTGCGCTCTGATCTCCTGCGCTGGGCGCTGCTCCGTCTCCGCCTGGATCAGTTCTCGTGCGCCCTGCTTTATTTTTGCATCCAAGTAATGGTCTTTATAACGCGGATCAAGTACAGTCGCGATGACGTGCAGAGGATCCAAATAGATCTCACTGAACCGTGGGCTGACAGACACTAAGAACGTACTTGTCATTGTTTTCACTCCGTGGTCCGTCTCAACCTCGTTGCTTAGGAGACGCTTTGCAGGTGGAACGGATCGGGTACTGACACAAGTGCAGGTCGCGGTTTCTGTTTGCGTCCTCACAACATTTCGTATTGTTTTGGTGATAAAAGTATTTCGGCTTTTGGGCCATTTTCAGTGGCCGAATATTCGGTGCATCCCTACTATTTACGTCAGTGTTTTTCTTCATGCTCTTGACCGTGGAGTGTGCGTGGAAGCGGGGTGTGCGACCCATGGATTTAGCCAGGCTATAACAATAATAACGGCGAAATGGCTGAGAGCAGTGGGGCTGAGGTTAGCACAAGCAAGCGGATGGGCGTGCGAGTCAGTCCAGCGCTAATGAAACGGGGGAGCTGGAAGACCCGCCTGCCGGTTCCTGATCAGCTAGCAACGGAGAGAGGGTTGTGAGTAAGACGATGATGGTGTCGGCGGCGCTCCACCTTTGGTAGGGTATGTTTGAAACGCAGCAAACATGCTAACGCACATCACTGAAGCAATTGGCATTTACATTGGCTTATTATATTACATTACATATTGTCTTATCTAGCCAGGGTGGAACTAATTGTGACACCTCCATAATGCACACATTTTATTTTCTATCCTATTTATTTTTTAGTTCTTATTTTCGTAGCATAAGAGGGATTCATGCAACAACTACTTTATTATTTGATGTTGTTAGATTACAAACACGCCTTACAAAGCTATTGTGAACTAAATATGATAATATAATAAAATGTCATTACCTGGTACATCATTCTTTTCTCAGGCCTAAAATACACACAGATTTTTCATCATATGGCTGTGAAGTTGGCATTACATTTCATCCTAGGTGGCATTAGAAAGGTCTTAAAAAGTCTTCAATTTAACTTGAACAATCCTGGGGGGACCCTGTATAAACCGTACCGAATGCAAGTCAGTATCCCATCTGTTAAGACATGTCCACAGTCTTTCACGATTTGCAACAGAAGGTTTTGACTGAGCGGGTTAACAAATAATAATAATAATAATAATACAATTATGCAATAGACTATTTGTCATTATCGCGAACCGTTAAGAGGGTCAATAGTGTTTGTGCTATGACGCACAGACAGCCTTATAGCCTATTTTGGTTTCACTTTTAATGACCGTAGGTTATGACTATGTTAAAATAGTCAACTTATAACTTTGCTATAAAATATTATTAATTTATAGCACAAAACCCGGAACCAGTTTCCTCACATATTAGCGTCATGATTTGGGTGCGTTGCTGCTAACGGAAGGCACAGACGTGTCTGATATAGATTTAAAAAAAGTGTTTATTGGGTTAACCCTAACCCTGTTATATTAAAAACATGTTTTAGTTTGAATTTAAATAATTAAAAAAAGCTTTCACTGAAAAGTTACCGTGTGTGGGTGTGACCAGTGTATAATAACCTGTAGAATACCGTGTGTGTGTGACCAGTGTATAATACTGTGTGTGTGTGTGTGTGTGTGTGTGTGTGTGTGTGTGTGTGTGTGTGTGTGTGTGTGTGTGTGTGTGTGTGTGTGTGTGTGTGTGTGTGTGTGTGTGAGTGTGTGTGTGTGACCAGTGTATAATAACGTGTGTGTGTGTGTGTGTGTGTGTGTGTGTGCAGACCAGCTGAAGGCCGTGATGGAGCAGGTCCTGGACTTTGCGGTGCACGAGCTGACGAAGATCGTGGAGGCGTCATTCGACGACCTGCTGCTGGAGATCACCAAGATGGAGCGGGAGCACCAGGTCCTGGAGGAGAACCTGGACCGCAGGGACAAGAGGGGGGGGGGAGGAGGAGGAGGAGGAGGAGGAGGGGGGAGGGGCGGCAGGAGGGAGGAGGAGGGGCTCTGAGAACGACTCGGTGTCGCCCAGCGGCTCCGAAGACACCCGGGACGAACGGCCAACGTCACCACCCCCGGCCACCAAACGCATGCCGGAGACACACGGTGAGTCCAGAGACCCTTCAAAGGTAAAATACGTAACATTTCTGCATTAAAATGTCTAAAAATGACTTCCCCTATGTTATATATTTTGTTGAGTTGTGTACTTGCACTATCCCAAATGTTTCCAACGACGTTCAAACCAAGAGAAATCTGTTATTTCATTTTAATGCAGGGCTTAAAGTATTCCGGCACCGTGCCGGATCTCCGGCGTGCGACAGTGAGGAAAAAAAACAAAAAACTTGCATGCGGTTTAATATTTTCGAGTCAATTGATTTCACATACCAATCATATAAGAGGAACGTTTATGAAAATCTAAACAATGCAAAGTTGTGATTGTGATGTGTAATGTAAGTACCCCCCCCCCCCCCCCCTCCAAAAAAGTTTCAGGCTCAGGATTTTTTTTCACTTTAAGCCCTGTTAATGACACGGGGCCTTTCATTTAGTCGCCTGTCAGTGGCGTCCTAAAACTTTTGACCCCTCTAAACACGAGTACCCAGATGATACGTTCGAGAGTTATCGTAAATCGTACAATGTCACAGAAAGAATAACACTCAGGAGCCGCAATACAGCTTGCTTTCTGCCACACGGCATCATTTAGTCATTAGCCGCTTTCTGCCCGGAGGGATTTTTGCAGTTCCTAGAACATAACATTCCTAGAATCCTTTTTTCTCGTGTTCTGACTGGACCAATTTGGGTATTTTTAAGTTCCTCTGACCACAGTTCCGGTAACTCTTTCAGCTCCTACTTCAGGGCAGGGTCTTTTCACCGTTCCCTTTTTTCAGCGTAGGGACCTAGGTCAACGAGGGTCGGGTTTCCGGTACAGACAGACCAGCAACGGGACAATTTTAACAGTTTTCGCCATCTTATTCATCACTAAATTCACTTCTGACAAAGTTTTAGGCGAGACATGAACTGTTTAGACTTCGAATATAGGCAGTCTTGTGAAAATTGATGCCGCTAGCTCGTCGCTGGGCCAGTCCTGCTCAGAGACCCGCTGTGAGCTGGAGGTCTCTCATACCGCTCTTGTTAATAAGAGGCTTTTATTTCACCGTTTACAGTTCGTTTAAATATTACGACACATGTCCATCATAAGATCAATGGGAACCTGGGGTTAATGGTCTTTTTGCTGGCCCACACACACACACACACACACACACACACACACACACACACACACACACACACACACACACACACACACAAATATGCTATATATATTATATTAGTATTTAGTTCATACTAGAGGTGGGCGATATATCGTTTAGACGATAATATCCAAATTGTTGTCTGGACGATATGCAAAATTGGGATATCAAATATTTCATAATTTGTACAATCAGACCCCCCACATATGAAAAGAGCTGAAGGAAGTTAAAGAGAAAACAAATAATGCACACTATAACCTTCTAAACAATTATATGTAGCGATTTTAATACTGTAGGGGTTTGTTTGACTGTATTTTTTTGACAAAATCACGATCGTCCCGCACGAGAGTAAGCTGCTACTAGTTCTTACCTGAGCATTATGACGTTCACTCATGTCAACAAAGATGGCGGCGCGTGATTGTGCAGCGGCTCTCCTCTCGGTGTATATTTATACAAGTACGTACAGCCCCACTGAACTAATCAATACAGGACTACGATACAACACACTGAATTAATCAATACAGGACCACGATACAACACACTGAACTAATCAATACAGGACCACGATACAACACACTGAACTAATCAATACAGGACCACGATACAACACACTGAACTAATCAATACAGGACCACGATACAACACACTGAACTAATCAATACAGGACCACGATACAACACACTGAACTAATCAATACAGGACCACGATACAACACACTGAACTAATCAATACAGGACCACGATACAACACACTGAACTAATCAATACAGGACCACGATACAACACACTGAATTAATCAATACAGGACCACGATACGACACACTGAACTAATCAATACAGGACCACTATACAACACACTGAACTAATCAATGCAGGACCACTATACAACACACTGAACTAATCAATGCAGGACCACGATACAACACACTGAACTAATCAATACAGGACCACTATACAACACACTGAACTAATCAATACAGGACCACGATACAACACACTGAACTAATCAATACAGGACCACGATACAACACACTGAACTAATCAATACAGGACCACGATACAATACAGCCGTTACGAGAGCCTTCCAGGCGGCTCATAACATCCCGGAGGATATAGCCTGACGGAGCCCTCCAGGTTGTTGTCGGCGCTAGCACGCCGAGCTAGCTATCTACCGGCAGAATGAAAACATAACTCTGGTACGACCAGAGGCGGAGGATTGCATTTTTGTGCACATCAATGGAGTACTGACCGCAGGATCGTTGCCCAGTACGGCTCACCTGACCTGGAGCCCTGTCAGTAATATACTGACCATTTTATTTACTACGAAAACAGCACACTGCCGTCTACATAGCCCCCGATGCTAACGTTAGCAAAAGTTTGGTTCACTGCTAACCATAGTGAACCAACTGCAGCGTGATCACCTGGATACGGGATACAGGGGACTTTTACAAGGCGTCCTTAAAGTCTGTTCCCCTCCAGCTTTCTCCCAGCATGTAGATTGTGTTACTAGAGGGAAGAACACACTAGACCAGGGGTCATCAACTAGATTTTTCCAAGGGCCAGAATTTTTCTACACAGACACTCTTGGGGCCGGACTTTCAAATAAAGAAAATAAAATTAATTTAAACCTAATACGCCTATTTTTGTTCGCAATTTTCACTTTCTTACTGAATTAATGCTATATTTCTTTAGATGTATTAGTGTGAGCAAACTCCTAAAAAACATGGAAACTCCATAATGATAACTGGCTCTTTAACTAGAAAATGATCTCAGACTAGGAGGCAGTTCACTGAGGAGTGATGGTTAAAGTCTGTGATTATGGAAACATTGTTGTAGTATGCAGCGTCCTGATTGGTGGAAAATGCTTGCAGAAAGAAACAGTGCTTGTCAGGTTGCGAGAAATAATACAACCAGCATCATCATTCACGTGCATATTAAGTAGCCACTATTTGTTTTGGTCTTATAATACCTCCATAGATTTACCGCTCCAGCGGAGAGTTTGGTTTGTTCAGCCAACAGTGAGGTTTACAAGACGTTGTCCAAATTTCCAGATTCCCGGGAAACTAAGATAAACAGTTAGACTACAAACCGACAGCTTTTGTTTTAGCTTGTTTGTAAAAATTCGTTATTTGCAGAGTAGAGCTGTGTTTGCGTAAAACAGCGCGGTGTACAAGAGTGGACTGAGCAGATTGAAATATCGCTTTCTACATGTTTATGCCGACACAGGTGAGTGCATTGATAAGTATTGACTTTTTACTCACGAAGGTTTTATTGTAGCCTACTTACAGTAACGAGACTAGCGTGAGTTCATCTGCCCTCTTTGTATCGTTCCCAGTCAGGTGCTGCGTGTTTTAATGCACACACGTCTCGGCTCAGCGGTGTGTGTGTTTTAACGCACACACATCCCGGCTCAGCGGTGTGTGTGTGTTTTAACGCACACACGTCTCGGCTCAGCGGTGTGTGTGTGTTTTAACGCACACACATCTCGGCTCATCTGTGTGTGGAGCTCGGGAATCGCTGTACAAAATCCCAGCATGTGAATAGAGATGCAAATACAGGGGGCTGGGTTTTTGCTCTAAATGCTTGAAATGATAAATAACAGAACACATTTTTTCCTCTTTACATTTTGTGAATTCATGATTATTCTGCGGGCCAGACTAAAAGCTTTGGCGGGCCGGATGTGGCCCGCGGGCCGCCAGTTGACGTTGGCTGCACTAGACCATGTTACTCTAACATCAAAAAAGCACACAGAACTGCACCTCTCCCTCACCTGGGCCAGTCCGATCACATCCAACTCCTGATCCCAGCATAAATCCCGGTCAGAAGGACTATACAGCCAGGTAGGACTATCAGAACCTAGTCTGACCCGGCCCTGTCCCAGCTCCAGGACTGCTTCCAATAAGGACATGGTTGTGTGCAATATGTTACAGAACAGAGCCCTTTGTTTATTGTTATGATTTCATCTTGCTTGTACATTTTCCCAAGAGAACCACTGAAATAGCCTCCGAACAGGGCTTCTTTTAACTTCTAGAAGGATTTCAAAAATATCGTCTGAATATCGATATCGAGATATTGAAAAAAAATCGAGATATTCATTTTTTGTCAATATCTCCCACCCCTAGTTCATACTTTTTTTTTGGTGCATTTGTTTTCTGATTTTAACGCTATAAAGACCCTTGCCGTGCTTGCGTCACTCCCTTACCCCTCCTACCAGTCCCTATGGCAACTTGGCCAGTGTGAATGCAAATGGAAAAAATGGTAACCGAGGAAATGTGTTTTAGCAGGATGAGACGTCCTTTCTTTTGAATCCGTCAGCCGTCTGGGCGGAGTTAGTAACTCCTTCAGGAAGGCTGCTCTCCGTATCCTCGCCTAGAGCTCCTCGGCAGTCTTGTATAAAGTACTTGAAAGCAATACTTAAGTCAAAAGTACAAGTATCTCACCAGAAAATGACTTTGGTAGAAGTTAAAGTCACCTTTTAGAGCAGGGGTGTCAAACTCAACTTCACTAAGGGCCACACTTGGAAATAAGAATCACATCAGGGACCAGACATGTAGAGTTTGACATGCTTTTATTTAATCTAAGTCAAATATATTTGACTATATTATTGCATGTCTCATATAGCTTTCTCACTTACAGTTATGTCGACATAAAGCCCTAAAAAAAAGTTCCTTAGCCAGAGTTTTGCAAATCAAGCAAAACAATGATTACATTTTTTTACAGAAACTGGTTTCACAGCCTAAATATGAAAACTCTCTGCTTCTGTGGGAATTCCTGAATCTCAAAGACGGCAAATATGCCAAATTCTGCTTTGAGTGTCGCATAATTAGAGCTTGAAAAGAGTTTCCCATCTTTTTGGTTTCTGTGCACAAGTAGGCGGGCCAAAATCTATTGTGAACCTAAATTGATATGCGGGCCGGCTCAAAACTTGCGAGGGGCCGGATTTGGCCCGCGGGCCTGGAGTTTGACACGTGTGTTTTAGAGCATTACTTGAGTAAAGTCTTAAAGTGGCTGATATTAACTGTACTTAAGTATCAAAAGTAATTTTATATTAAAAGTACTTAACTATTAGAAGTAGAAGTAAAAAAAAATGTGATTATGAACTTTATCGTGGCTTCCTCATAGTGAAGCATAATATTCAGGGTTTTCACACCTTCCTAAAGGTCCCATGGCATGAAAATGTCACTTTATAAAGTTTTTTTTAACATTAATATGAGTTTCTCCAGCCTGCCTATGGTCCCCCAGTGGCTAGAAATGGTGATAGGTGTAAACCGAGCCCTGGGTATCCTGCTCTGCCTTTGAGAAAAATGAAAGCCGAGATGGGCCGATCAGGAATCTTCTCCTTATGAGGTCATAAGGAGCAAGGTTACCTCCCCTTTCTCTGCTTTGCCCGCCCAGAGAATTTGGCCCACCCATGAGAGAGAGACATCATGGCTTTCAAACGAGCAAAGTGGCAGTTGGTCAAGGCCCCACCCCCCCCCTCCACCTTGCCCCCCCCCTCTCCTCCTCAATAGCAGACCTGCCAACCTGTACGCATTTTGCGTAGTAGATACGCATTTTGACATAAAAAAATACGGTGATACGATTTGTCACTTTAAACTACGCGAAAATCAGGTGACTGCTTTGAGTTCACTCGTTGACGTGCAGTAACCGTCTCAGTCTAACTCTTGATGGTAGTAGGCAGCAAAACTTATGGCTAAAACACATTGACATACAGTATAAGCTAAAACAGCGTAGCAGTCACGAGCATGCTGGAAAAAAAAACTAAAGAAGAAGAGTTCGACCAATCACACCGTCGGGTCCCTTCCTCTAATGTCAAGCGGGGATATCAGCTACTGATAGTGTTATTCATTCCTCCATCATTCCCGTTTAGTTTGGTTGGTTTCCCCCATATATCTATGGGTTTCCCGAAGGGAAGACTGTGCTTGCAAAGGTAAACAGATTTGATGTAGAAAGGTGAAATGAATTAATTTACGTAGCCTACCTGTCAACTTTGGAGAAATATTATTTATTTATGTCATTATTAATAAACCCTTGCATTTATAAAGTCTTGGATTTCGCTACAAAGGTCTTATATATTGTTTTGCCTTTCCTATGATTAAGTTCATACCGTAACAAAATTAACTGTTACTAATGTAAGCTAACGGAGGACCGAGACACAAAGTAAACACGCCTCTGACCGGTACCGGGGGGGGCGGGAGGGGGTTAGTGGTTAAACTGAGCAGAGGATCTGCGGAATGTGTCGGTGTCTGCCGCACGGCGCTAACAGGCTAACTGTTTATTAGCTAGCCAAACACCGAGCGGTAACATCTGCAAAGATTGGCTCTGTGAGCGCATCAATCTGCCCAGTGTGCGTAACAAACAGAGCGAGCAGCCGCCGGCCTCTAACATCTGTTGATCCGTGCAGGACTTCACAGTGAGCGGACTGTTTAGAGACGATGTGACCGGCAGCTAACGTTAGTTAGCGGTTAACTGCTACTGTAGCAGAGCTGCAAGTAAACGCTGAACTGAGAGATGTGTTTCCAGTGTTAAATACTGCTGCAGGTGTTCATGCACGACTGTTGGTGGTGATTTCCAGAGGTGGAAGACTTACTTAGATTATGTATTGCAGTAAAAGTAGAAAAAACAGTGTTGTAGAGTTACAAATGACTTGTCAGTTACAAGTCCTGCATTTAACATCTTCCCTATGTAGAAGTACAAAAGTATTATCAAAATATACTTAAAGTACCAAAAGTAAAAGTGCTCATTATACAGTGTAATATATTTTATTTTTTTGGATTATATTATGATCCAATTAAAGTCCATATTGCAAGTTTAATTTTCCAACGAATATGTGGTAATTGCTTGTTGGTAATAAACATTTAAACTGTTATTCATGTATTTGATGTTGTTAGGTATCACAAAACAGAATATAACACGATAAAGTAGGTACTATTTTACAGCGGTTTGTCTTTCCCCCACAATGCATTGCATGACGTCCCGTTGGGGAGACGACAGGTGAAAGCCCCGTCTCGGTTCACTGTCCCGGTCACGGTTTCTGCCGCTGATCTGGCAAAATATGGCTTTTGGTCTCGACCAATGATGCCTTGTATTTTCTAGATCTAGATAAGTTTACCGGTACTTATCTGAACTAACGACATGATCACTGTCCCTAGATATAAATAAAACATTGACTTTCACTTGGTGCTATTCACGGACAGTAAAAAACCCTCTTCCTCATCCCAGTCAGTCACCATAGTTACAGTACCAGGCTGATACACAGTCACCATAGTTCTAATACTAGGCTGATACACGTCTCCCCAACGTGACGTCATCACCGAATTGCGGAAGAAAAAACACTAATACCAAAAACGACAAAAACCTGACAAAAACTGTCCTTTAACACTATTTTGAGACATTTTTAACAATGATATACATATATTGAGTGCTATATTTACCTATTAATCAACAGTGGTGGTTAACTTGCAACATGGGCTTTAATTAAGTATTAAATATGACCGATAATTTAAATAAAATGTTTTATTTAATTCAAGTAGCCTACTTGAACATAATTATTTTCTAGGGTTTAAAATGTAGACAGGTTTGACATTTAATGGCACATTTTTTCCGCGCGCGTGCTGCCGTGTTCATGAACCAGAACTTCGACAATAAATCCGTAAGTTGCTACTCAAAAAAGTTTTTCAAGGTTGGCAGGTCTGCAATAGCTACAGACACAGAAATGGCACATCCTAAGGAAAGCTCATTGTAGGACTGGTTCTAGTGGCTGGAATTCTGCACCAAGGCTGAATTTCAGGAAAGAGACTTCAGATACAGTATTAGGGGACCACTAAGGTCTATATAAAAGAGACTTCAGATACAGTATTAGGGGACCACTAAGGTCTATATAAAAGAGACTTCAGATACAGTATTGGGGGACCACTAAGGTCTATATAAAAGAGACTTGAGATACAGTATTAGGGGACCACTAAGGTCTATATAAAAGGGACTTCAGATACAGTATTAGGGGACCACTAAGGTCTATATAAAAGCATCCAAAGAGCACCATGTCATGGGACCTTTTTAAACATCAAACTCAAAGTCTGAGATCAACTAAGACACAAAACAGAATTAAAATTTTTTGTTCACTTCAATGTACAAACACATTTCTTTCCAGTAACGAGTAACAAAGACCCTTTAGGGCACATGTGTCAAACTCAAGGCCTGAGGGCCAAATCTGGCCCCTCACAGGTTTTGATCCGGCCCGCATTTAAATTTAGGTTCACAATAAATTTAGGCCCACCTAGTTTTTGGTGCTTTTTACTAGAGGTCGACCGATAGTGGATTTTACTGATACCGATAGGTTGGGCCGTATTTGCCGATAACCGATTAATCGACCGATAGTATTTAGAATTAATACTGGATAAAACCGTTGACAAAATACATAATTTTTTTTAAAAAAAAGACGCTTTTGCCAATAATCAAAATAATAATGTCATATTTATTGATATTACACCCACAGCAATGCTACATAAGCATGTGTGTTGTCTAAAACAGTTCTCCTACATATTTGGAGTCATCCAGTGCAAAAATAAACATAATGAGCATTATAATTCATATAAAAAGGACAAACTATTTACATTTCTTCAAAAAAGGCCCAAATGTATGCCAAATCTCAAAACAGTGACGCCATTCTTCTCTGTAGAACGGTTTAGAGCTAGCCTGATGAGGTCCTACTCAGATTCTAGTCAGAATGTGAGTCTGAAACAGACAGTATATAAGGTCTGAAACCGCTCCATTGGGCTGTGATTATGGAAAAAAAATGCCTCTGCATTCATTGGATAGACCTCCAACCAATCAGAGCAACGGAACTCAACACTGTGTATCGTCTCCATAACAACCACTCTTTGCACAATGCATTCATTCTAACTTCCGACTTTTAGACTTTTTTGAAGCTGGATATATCATTTGTTACGTGTAAATATAAATGTGGATAACGTTAGTGATAGTGACATGCTTCCTACAGTCGCATTTCTAGAGATGGATCGGCGAAAACACGTTTTATTTCTCTGATTCACGGCTTGGTTCTAGCGCCGGCAGTCCCTCTCTTCAGTCTCTCTCTATGTCTCTCCACCTTATAACGCTCTCTCTCTTCAGTCTCTCCACCATATAACGCTCTCTCTCTCCAGTCGCTTTCTATGTCTCTCCACCATATAACGCTCGCTCTCTCCAGTCGCTCTCTATGTCTCTCCACCATATAACGCTCGCTCTCTCCAGTCTTTCTCTATCTCGCTCTACCATATGACGCTAGTACCGTGCTTTCGGGCAGTTGTTGATGCATTAAAAGGAATGCGCTGTCGATTCTACACATCTCAATTCTCCAGCGGCAGCCAGTCGACGCATCGTGGACGATTTTGGGTCGGACTTGCGTAAATTTTTGTCAGTGTTTTAACCGCTTGAGGTTAGTTAGCCTACTGCTAATGTTTAGCTTTCTCAGCCAAAGCAAACAAACAAACATACTGTTGTGCTGTTCTTTCTCTACTAATGCAGCATCTATTCAACAAATGAATAACTTTATAATGATATAACAAACCTTTTTGCTGTCGATGCTTTAAACGCGCATCTGATGTCAGCCTTCTCTGCACAGCATGTGCTCTCCGTGCAGCGCGCAGTAACACGTGTCGAAAATAAACATCAGGCATCAGTGATAGTTTTTATTTCGCCTCTAGAGGCCGCTATTGTAATGCATGATGCCAGCAGACCCTTCTCAGCTCTGTGTACTGTGTAATGAATGACAGCATGCGCTTCTCAGCCGCTCCAGCAAGGGACGCAACCAGGAAAAACTATCGGCATGGATTTTTGCCGATAATGATAGTTCCACCAATCAACTATCGGTGCCGATTAATCGGCAAAACCGATGAATCGGTCGACCTCTACTTTTTACGATGTTATTGTCAGTTTTTCAGACACTTCAGACAACCACTGCTGGTTCAGCCGAGGACCGAGGAGTCGAGGTGTTATCAGATAAGAGCGATTAGGCTACGTTCACACCGCAAGTCTTAATGCTTAATTTTGATTTTTTTTTTTTTTGCTCAGATCACATGGCCTATATTAGCCTGGGAAAACCCTGACGAACTTCCGGCAAATCTGAGATTTCAAGCCCATTTCTGATTTTTCCAAATCCAGGCACAAATCACAACCGTTCTTGTTTACATTCAACATGTCGGCCACCGAAGCACAGCAACCTGTCGCTGCTACGTCACCCTGATCGTTGGTCTGATTGGTTGAAGGACTATCCAATTGCGCCCAGAGGCATTTTAGCGGCGTCCGTTGGTACCCTTTGGAAATGGGCTGTGAATGACGCTTGCCCAGACTGAGACTGGTTCTGGTGTCGACCAGGCTGGGCCTATGTCAGATTCCATTGTGAACTCTTTGCGGTTTATTGCGCAAAACAACAATAACAATGACATGAGATGCCGTACGCTGTCGTACTAAAGTTAGGGAGGTTATGGAGGAAGTCAGCATTTTGGCTATTATTTCAAAATGTTTGTGTGTAATGGCAGCCGTAACATTAATGAGCATATACAGTAATTAGGCCTAGTCCAGTTTTTAGTGTTCCTGTCTGTGTCTCGGGCTAACTCCCATCGGAGCATTAATCGTGACAGATGTCGATGATTGACGTAAAGGTCGCATCAAATCCTCCCTGGTTGTTCACACTGCGGCTGCTTTGAAAAACATCAGACCTGGGTCTGATTCAGGACCACATATGGAGGTGGTCTACATCTGATTTGAAAAAATCGGATCTGGGCAAGATTTGGAGTGTTCACACTACTTCTGAAGAAGTCTGACCTGGTCACTTGACCCCGAACTAATCCGATTTGGACCACTTTTACTTGCAGTCTGAACGGAGTAAGATGCAACGCAGTTGCCCCAGGTGTTGCCAGTGTAACTCGTGAGTCTCTGTCCCGCCCACCTGCAGGGGGGGTCATCACACAACCTTTATAGTCAACCTCAAAGCAGCTTAGACTGCAAAGAAATGCTTATAACTGTGCCTTGAAGTCTCTCCTCTCACTTTTCCCTCCTTTCTCTATCCCCTTCTCCTATCCTCTTCATCTCCTCGTCTCCTCCCCTCCTTTCTCTCTCCCCTTCTCTTTGACTCCTCTCATCTTCATCTCCTCGTTTCCTCCCCTCCTTCCTCTCTCCCCTTCTCTTTGTCTCCTCTCATCTTCATCTCCTCATCTCCTCCCCTCCTTTCTCTCTCTCCCCTTCTCTTTGTCTCCTCTCCTCTTTTCTCTCTCCCCCTCTCCTTGTCTCCTCTCCTTGTCTCCTCCCCCCTCCAGACCCGGAGCGCCCCCCGTCCTCTCCGTCTCCCAGGACTGGGTTCCCATCCTGGACAAGGTCTTCGGTCAGAAGTGGTGCAGCGACCTCTGGCAGATCAAGGAGCGTGGGGGAGGCGGGGGAGGGGGGAGGTAGAGGGGGGGCAGGGGGGTGGAGTCTGGGGGGCGTCACTGGCCCCCCCCTCTTTGACCCTGGAGCCTTCCCCGTCCTCCCCGCAGCAGGACCCCCGCTGGACTCCGCTGGAGGACATGGAGGTGTTTTCTCCGGATGATGACGCTGCAGACGGCCAGAGGAAGAGCACCGCACCCCCCCCGCCGGGTCCCCCGCTCAGCCCCAAAGGTAAACTATAAACTATATACTGTGTGTGTGTGTGTGTGTGTGTATATACAGTATCTCACAAAAGTGAGTACACCCCTCACATTTATGTAAATATTTCATTATATCTTTTAATGGGACAACACTGAAGAAATCACACTTTGCTACAATGTAAAGTATTAAGTGTCCAGCTTGTATAACAGTGTAAATGTGCTGTCCCCTCAAAATAACTCAACATACAGCCATTAATGTCTAAACCGCTGGCAACAAAAGTGAGTACACCCTAAATTCCCATAGAGGCAGGCAGATGTTTATTTTTAAAGGTCAGTTATTTCATGGATCAAGGATACTATGCATCCTGATAAAGTTCCCTTGGCCTTTGGAATTAAAATAGCCCCCCCACATCATCACAGAGCCTTCACCATACCCCCACATCATCACATAGCCTTCACCATACCCCCACATCATCACATAGCCTTCACCATACCTAGAGATTGGCATGGGCTACTTTCCATCAGATCATCTCTCAATGCAAATCAAACCAGCTATTAGGCTAACTGAAATAAAACCGTGCCAATCTCTAGGTATGGTGAGAGAGATCTATCTATCTATCTATCTATCTATCTATCTATCTATCTATCTATCTATCTAGAGTTATCAGGTTTTCCCACTTACAAAGCATGTAGAAGTCTAATTTTTAATCATAGGTACTCTTCAACTGTGAGTGACAGAATCTAAAACAAAAATCCAGAAAATCACATTGTATGATTTTTAAGTAAATTGTATTTTATTGCTTGACATAAGTATTTGATACATCAGAAAAGCAGAACTTTGGTACAGGTACTATTTGGTACAGAAACCTTTGTTTGCAGTTACAGAGATCGTTTCCTGTAGTTCTTGACCAGGTTTGCACACACTGCAGCAGGGATTTTGGCCACAGACCTTCTCCAGATCCTCCAGATTTTCTATTGGGTTCAGGTCTGGAGACCGGCTAGGCCACTCCAGGACCTGGAGATGCTTCTTACGGAGCCACTCCTTAGTTGCCCATGACTGTGTGTTTTGGGTCGTTGTCATGGTGGAAGACCCAGCCAGGACCCATCTTCAATGCTCTTACTGAGGGAAGGAGGTTGTTGGCCAAGATGTCGCGATACATGGCCCCATCCATCCTCCCCTCAATACGGTGCAGTCGTCCTGTCCCCTTTGCAGAAAAGCATCCCCAAAGAATGATTTTTCCACCTCCATGCTTCACGGTTGGGATGGTGTTCTTGGAATTGTACTCATCCTTCTTCCTCCAAACACGGCGAGTGGAGTTTAGACCAAAAAGCTCTATTTTTGTCTCATCAGACCACATGACCTTTTCCCATTCCTCCTCTGGATCATCCAGATGGTCATTGGCAAACTTCAGACGGGCCTGGACATGCGCTGGCTTGAGCAGGGGGACCTTGCGTGCGCTACAGGATTTTAATCCATGACGGCGTAGTGTGTTACTTATGGCTTTCTTTGAGACTGTGGTCCCAGTTCTCTTCAGGTCATTGACCAGGTCTTGCCGTGTAGTTCTGGGCTGGTCCCTAACCTTCCTCATGATCATTGATGCCCCACGAGGTGAGATCTTGCATGGAGCCCCAGACCGAGGGAGATTGACTGTCATCTCGAACTTCTTCCATTTTCTAATAATTGTGCCAACAGTTAGTTCAAACATGTGCAGTTAATACAGGTAATGAGTGGAGAACAGGAGGGCTTCTTAAAGAAAAACTTACAGGTCTGTGAGAGCTGAAATTCGTACTGGTTGGTAGGTGATCAAATACTTATGTCATGCAATAAAATGCAAATTAATTATTTAAAAATCATACAATGTGATTTTCTGGATTTTTGTTTTAGGTTCTGTCACTCACAGTTGAAGTTTACCTATGATTAAAAATTAGAGACCTCTACATGCTTTGTAAGTAGGAAAACCTGCAAAATCGGCAGTGTGTCAAATACTTGTTCTCCCCACTGTGTGTGTGTGTGTGTGTCTAGATAGATAGAGACAGACAGACAGAGACACACACACACAGTATATATTTATATCAGTGGTGCCTAAAACGTGTTGGTACCCAGCCCTAAATATGTGCTGATTAAATCAAAAACTGATTCCTTGCACACACACATACACGTGCGTATTTACTGCCCTCCACTGGACACTTATGTATCATAATCAAATATATTAGTAAATAGAAAAACACTGACAGGGAACATTTTACTGCACAGACATTTAGTTAAAGGGTAACCATCACCAAACCCCACCAGACTCCATGTAAATAATCAGGACTTTATAATAATAAAGTACTTTTATCATCGTAAAACACACTTCATTCAAAGTGGACACCTTTCACCTTTCGCATCTGAACCAATGTCCATACCGATACTGGTACCTGAAATTCAGTTCCCAGTATCCAACGGTACGTTTTTGGTACTTTTCTCTCTGTAATTACAAAAAAAAAATTCATTTGTAAAAATAATTCCAAACCTATTTATCTTATTTAACTTAGAACGTTATGTTATTTATTTAGAATATTTTACACTGACAGAAATTTTAATAAAAATAAACTCCCTCTCTCCTCCCAAACCCGCCCCTACAACCTATTCAATTGAATAATTATTCAACTTTTATTATTGTATTTGTATTTTATTTTCATAGGATGACCGATTTTAAATGTGTGTGTGTGGTTGTGGGGGACCTCTGCTCTCTGTCAACATGCAGAGAGGACCGATTACCTTGCGCTTACATGCTCTCAGGTACCGAAATTTGGCACCGTTTGACTTTACGTGAACCAATACTCTGTAGTACCGACGTGATTCGGTTGGTACCGGTAAAAGTACCGGGTTTGGTACCCAACCCTAAGCCTGACGTCACCTCTCAACAAATGTAACTACATGTCGCTCGGCTGTGCCTGTGCCCCCCCACCCCGACTAATTTCCTCACACACATACACGTTTAACTAATATAAGTTGATTATAAATGGCGTCTGTTCCTTCAGGGTCTTCGGGCCGCCGCTCCTCGGCGTCGATGCTTCACCGTCTCCTCACGCTGCCGTCTCAGCTGCTGGAGGAGGAGGACGACGAGGACGCCGCTGCTGCCGCCAACGAGACGCTTGCCGCGCTGGCCATCGAAGGCGTCGGCACCCGGCGAGACGGCGTGGAGCCGCCGGCCGGCCGCCCCGGCCTCTCGCCGCCGGCAACCAGGGAGGAGGAAGAGGAGGAGGAAGAAGAGGACGAGGACAAAGGGAGGAAGGTGAGGCAGCGTATACGATACGAGTGTTTCCATTTCTTTAAAGGGACAGTTCAGATGTTTTGTTGAGAGGGGGAAACGCCAGAGCAGGGGGAATGAGAGGGGGAAACGCAAGAGCAGGGGGAATGAGAGTGGAACACACCAGAGCAGGGGGGAATGAGAGGGGGAAACGCCAGAGCAGGGGGGAATGAGAGGGATAAACACCAGAGCAGGGGTAATGAGAGGGGAACACACCAGAGCAGGGGTAATGAGAGGGGGAAACACTAGAGCAGGGGGAATGAGAGGGGGGGAAACACCAGAGCAGGGGGGAAAGAGGGGGAAACACCAGAGCAGGGGGAATGAGAGGGGGAAACGCCAGAGCAGGGGGAAACACCAGAGCAGGGGGGAATGAGAGGGGGGGAAACACCAGAGCAGGGGGAATGAGAGGGGGAAACGCCAGAGCAGGGGGGAATGAGAGGGGGAAACGCCAGAGCAGGGGGGAAACACCAGAGCAGGGGGAATGAGAGGGGGGAAACGCCAGAGCAGGGGGGAATGAGAGGGGGAAAACGCCAGAGCAGGGGGGGAAACACCAGAGCAGGGGGGAATGAGAGGGGGAAACACCAGAGCAGGGGGGAATGAGAGGGGGAAACGCCAGAGCAGGGGGAATGAGAGGGGGAAACGCCAGAGCAGGGGGAATGAGAGGGGGGAAACACCAGAGCAGGGGGAATGAGAAGGGGGAAACACCAGAGCAGGGGGAATGAGAGGGAGATGTTTAATATAAGGTGTTATTTTGTCCCGTGTGTGCAGAAGAAGAGGCGAAGGGTTTGGTCCGAGTGTGAGGAATGCGGGCGCCGGTTCAGCCGGATGTCTCTCCTGAAGGCTCACCGTCAGACTCACGTCGCCGATAACGCCGGCGCCGCCGACACATCGTCTCCTTCGTCCCCGCCCGGAGGCGCCGGCGGTGCCTCGGCGCTACGCTGCTCGCACTGCGGGAAGAGGTTCTCCTCAACGACGCGCCTCCACAGCCACGTCAGGACCCAGCACCCCGGGAACAGGACCTGAGGAAAATGTTCCCGACTGGAAAAGGAAAGGGGATCAACGGAGAGTCCGACAAACAAGCCCAACAAAAACCAGACAGAGTCCACAGAGCAGGAACAGAAACCATAACACGGAAACAAAAAGAGTCCGGAAATCGCCACAAAATCAACATACTGCACATACTTAGTTAGAGGGCAGCTATCTCCAAACCCACCAGACTCCATGTAAATAATCAGGACTTTTAGCATCGTAAAACACACTTCATTCAAAGTGGACAGAAACAAAGTAAAAGCCGTTTTGGGTCGTCTTTCCACTTTTCCAACCATCACAACTCTAGTTCTGGTTAAAATAAACAACTAGTTTACAGATTTGCATGTGGAAATATGTTGCCTCTATACACGCTAAAAGTACTGTTTTTTAAATGGAGTCTGGTGGGTTTGGGGCTAGCGACGTCAGAGCCGTTTCTGGTTCAACAGAAAGTTCTTAAAGAGAAAACCCTTTTAGTCAGAACCCACAAAATCACCGTCGCCAATTGGTGCAAAAATATTTTATCATCCCAGAATAATCTGCTCAGGCCATGATCACACTTGGCGTCTTTTATTTTTCTTATATTTTTTTTTTTTTAAGACAAGAAAAAGTTGACTATAGGGCGCTTTTGTGGCGGCGTTACTGTACGTACACACCGCTGCCGACTTGAGCTTCTAAGTTAGCGGAAGTCATTCATTTTCAATGGAAGCTTCTCTCAGCTGCAAGGAGCGGCAAATCTGTCGTCGTCGCGTTTTGGGAGTTTTGAGTGACCACAGCGTCAATCAGAAAGTTGAAAGTATGTTAACTTTATGGTAATGAGCTATGACGCGGGTCAGTGGCAAATGCCAGCAACCAATCGGAATATAGACGTCCTTCGCACTGGCTGATTCCAGAGAAACGATAGAATACATGTAAACTTTCGTTCCTACCAGAACATTAGTTCAGAGTAAATGGAGGAAAAGCTCATAATCGCCGTTGCTGGGTTCCCTATCATTTATGATAGGACGTTGTTTGTGTATAGGGACCAGTTAACGTTACCTGCCGGTCACATGGTCTCTAAACAGTCACATGGTCTCTAAACAGTCCACTCGCAGTGAAGTCGTGCACGTGTCAACAGCTGGCGGCTGCTCGCTCTGCCTGCATTCTGCTGCGGTTCAGCGGCTAACGAGCGAGCTAACTGCTAACAGACACCTCTGCGACCAACAAACAATACAAATTCTGTCATTTATAAAAGGTTTCTAGTGTCAGTGTGTTGGCCATGCAGTGGCTGCTTGTGCTTTTTCTTCAATCGTGTGTTGAACGTGATCGAACATTGAACGCTGCCAGCGTCAAAAAGCTTCCCCGTACTTTTTTGACAAGCGTCCTTGACAGGGCAGCCAGAGCTTCTTTGCACCTCAAGTCGGCCGCGGTGTGTACGTCCAGTTACGGTTCCCAAAAGCAGCCCGAGAGCAGCGTCTTTAGTTTCTATGACAACAGCTACTGCTACAGCATCCCCGGAGCGCTCTGTGGAGCGGCCGCTAACGTTAGATAAAAACAAAGCGGGTTCCCCCTGAACAGTCATATCATATCATATCAAATCATATCTACATACATACTGAAACCTCTCTAGCTCCCATTAGGTTAGGACTAGACTTCTGAAACTGTATAGATGTCTTGTTGACAAGGTGGAGAAGGTAGAAGGTATGTGTAGTACAATACATGCATTTTGGCAAAAGACGCCAAGTTGGAACAACACAACAACAAAACTAAAACTTGCGCGCATGTTGAATTAGGAAACGATGATCGGATTCGAAACCACATTTTCCGAAACGATTCCAATAACAAAAAACTGTTCCAAGTTGGAAGTTCAACGATCTAAAATTGAACAAAAGTTAGTTTTTTTTAATCCCGACTGTGAACTGAATGAACTTCATGCATACCTGCGTACTAGGTATGTTTACGGGAAATAAAGATTCCGATCGGGGAGGAAATAATTGAACTTTTAAGGTTATTTTAACTTTAGTCACGAATGTCAAAAGCTGAATGGACTTTGGAGGAAAGAGACCGGCAGAGATCTGAAGACTCTGGGCGAGATGAACTGCTGCGTGTGGGAAACAAAGGATCCGATGGGGGGAATAATGAAGCGACAGCTGGGAACAAAAACTATTTTTCTTCTGTAAAATAAAATGTCTCCCGCACAGGAAACTAACTCCAGCAGCTGCCGGGGAACTTTCCTCTTCTTCCTCTTCATTTTTTTTTAAGATAATTTTTTGGCCATTTTAGGCCTTTATAATAAAGGACAGCTGAGGATGTGAAAGGGGAGAGAGAAGGGGAACGACACGCAGCAAAGGGCCGCAGGAGTCGAATATGCGGCCTCTGCGACAAGGACTAAGCCTTTGTACGTGGGGCTCACGCTCCACCAGGTGAGCTATCCAGGTGCCCCACTTTGTCTTTTTTTTTTCTTTCGTGGCAATAAGCTCGGACATTAAAGACCTCACTGGCAGCGGCGTTCCAGGTTTTTTGTTTCTCGTGTTGGATTCACAGGAAGAAGGGACCTTTTCATTTTTCTTTTTTAAGATAATTTTTTGGGGCTTTTCCCTTTTATCTTTTGACAGTGACCTAGAAAGGTGGAAGAGAGAGAGATGGGGGATGACACGCAGCAAAGGGCCGCAGGTCGGAGTTGAACCCGCGGCCGCTGCAACGGACTCAGCCTACATGGGGCGCACACTCCTACTGGGTGAGCCAGAGGTCGCCCCGGACCTTTCATTTTTCTACCCATTTTGTTTTTTAAAGTGCCCTTTTTATTGTTTTCACCCAACAAACAAAACTTCTTTCTCTCTTTTTTTTTTATTTTTATTCTTATTTTAAACAATTTTTTTTTGGGATTGTCGCCAGGATCTTTTTTTTTGTTTTTGCATCACTACTCGTACGAAAACGTAACTCCATCAGTGGCATCGATTGTTTGGACTCGTTGAATGTGAACGCTCGGCAGTTTGCATCCTCTTTGTTGTTGTTTACAGTTTGGACTTTTCACGCAGATCTGACGATGAAACGAGAGGCCGAGGAAGGTTTCTACTCTTCTCACGTCCTTCTTTCCTTTTCTTTACTGGCATCTTTCCTTCCTTCCTTCATCCCTCGTTCTTCGTTTCATGACCTCATGTTCACACACAGATACCTCCAGAAAATACCAACACAACCACATATTTACACACACACACACACACACGTCTCTCTGGCTTTAACTTATTATTATCTCACTTTTTTCTTTTCCTCTGGGAAAATTTGACCCATTTTAAAGGTTTCTATATTTGAAAAATTTGGGTTTGCCCAGAAATTACACGGATGGTTACGCACGCACACATGCACGCACACACACACACAGACACACAGAGACACACAGACAGACAATACCCATAATTCGGTGTGTTTTTTATTTGAATCATTCCTACATTTCCATCTTTTTTTTTTTTGGGTCTGTAGTCCTCTGTTCGACACTGACTTCATCTTTTGAGTCGTCTTCATGCTTTTGTAAAATGTGCGAACTGAAAGTTTTTTTTCTAGTCTAGCGACGCTATGATTCTTCCAACAAAAAAAACATTGAAGCAATATTAAAGCCAAAATCTCTGCCGAGCGGCCGGAGTTTAGAAGAGAAGTCCGTTCGCAGCCAACGGTCAAAGTTCAAAGATCACACGTTCATCGTTTTAAAAAAAAGAAATGAATGAATGAATGAAACTGTAGGGGGGGGGGGTTTGAACCTGGTTTTCTGCGGGTGAAATACTTTAATTAGATAATACGCGGAGTGCGTTTACATGCACACAAATGTTCCACGAATATGACAATATTCTGAGTTTGATATGGGTCATGTTAACAGCATATTCCGTTCAGATATTCAGAATAAAGTTTGTTTCAGAATTTAGCATTTCCAGATTAAGACGTGCGTGATATTCAGGTCTCGGGCTACATTTCCGTAGCGTAAACCGTAGAAGATATTCCTTTTTAAATGTAGCAGTGGAGCTGTAGCCTCCGTCAGACTATTGTGTTTTTTAGAATAAAAGGGCAAAAACGTGGAATAGTATGTGCATGGAAACGTAGCCGCTGATGATTAATAATTCATATCTAAGTGTTTTAATTCCTTGCCTCTGCCTAAATTAACTTCTTGTCTGCTTCGCTAACATCTGAATGACTCAACCACTTTTCTGCAAAATGCTGAGCGTCTTCTTTAATCTGATTGGTTGCACTTTTGAGTCTCCACGCATCTTCACATACCTCATGAAACATTTCCACACAGACCTCGTTACCTCAGTACATGTACGGCGTTATAATAATGTGTATCTTTTTTACATTTACTGTTTTCATTTTGCGTCTCAGCTGATTCTGACAACAGAAACGTTTGTGTCGACTTTTGTGTTGATTGGAATAAGTGTTGCAACACTTCCTGTTTGACTGCCATCAACAGGAAGTTGTTTCTCTATAACTTGTGCATTTCTTGAACTATCAAAATTCTTTTGATAACTTTTGGTCATAAGGGTCATGAGAGTCTACACGCAAAATTTTTGCAGATTGGACACACGGCCTAGGTGGAGTTTGCAAAAGAAGGTTTTGCATTAATCGCGACTTTGCGGATTATTTTAAAAAATATGAAACAGTGCCAACTAGTGGCCGATTGATGCCAAATTTGGTACAGAGCCACGGAGCGGGGTATTATACAAGAATCCCAGGTCTTGCATTGATAGCATTTACCGTGGCCGAGATATGCTAAAGTTCGTGTTTTGGTAGCTAGCTACAAAATGATGTTCGTTCGTAATTTGCGTATATTTTAAAGTAGTTAAGTTCTTTTGATAACTCCCATTTTTTTATATATATATACCAGAAACGGATTATCCAAAAGATACCCTGATTCAGAATCAAACAAATAAAAACTAATTCCTTTTATCTTTATGATTCCTTTTAGGATTGAAGAATAAAAAAAAAGTCTGTTTACAAATAGTTTGAAACCAAAACACGGAACTAACGCAGTTTTTCTTTTTTTTTTTTTAAATCAAAAATCTAAATCAGATGGTCTGTCTCATGTTTTGTCTCGTACGTCACATAAGGTTTTTATTAATAGAAACCCAAATTCAAAAAACGTTTCTCTTGTTGGTATATATATATATTTTTTTTACAAATTTCATTTTATCATTTTTCCTTTTTAGAAAAAAAGACATGAAGGAAATCTGACCCGGAAGTAAAAGTAAAATGTGTCAAAATAAAAGCAAACAGGAGCGTGTTAAAAAGAAGAATATAGGATATATATATATATATATATATATATATATATATATATATATATATATATATATATATATATATATACACACATAAATAAATGAATGGAGAAGTAAATACAGAAAGAAAGAAACTAATAAATACAGGTAATAAAAAAAAACATTTTCAAAATAATATTTTTTTTCTTTTTTTTCCTTTTTTTGTAATTTGTAATTTTTTTTGTGATTTTGGTTTCAAACGGATAACAAATTATACTTAAGTACCCTGACTTAACTCTCTCATAAAAACCACAAAAACAAAAAACGTCTCAGGTTTCAAAATAAAAGTCCTTTTAAGATTTTTTTTATTTTTAAATAAAACCTATCGTCTTTCAGGATTTACATAACTAGTTTTAACAGGTTTTTAAATGAGATCCGTAGAGGATACCCTCTAAAATATGGAAGCCCATTTAACAATGACAAACACATGATGATAAAGTTGAAGTTAAAATAAGATGAAAGTATAAAACTACAAGAAATGTAAAAGCTTTATGAGCGAATTCCACATCTTCATTTTCACTTTACGAAGTTTATTTTTTAAGTCAAAACGCACAACAAAAAGAGCAGTTATGTGTTTGTTTTTTTACGTGACAGCGGCTGCCATCTGTGTTCGGAGCAGAAAATGCTTTCAGATGCTGTCGGAGAAAAACCTTTTTATCTCCAAACGTGAACTTGTAGACGCAGAACTGAACCAGGTGCAACAAGCACCTGCAGCACGCAGAATATTTGGCTGCTTTCACGTCTGTAGTTCGGTTTGTTTGGGTCAGGGGGGTAAGGGATAAAAAATGATGCTTTGTAGCATTATTTCTTTTTTTTTTTTTCAGCCGTTTCGGTTCCTTTTCACACCTCACCGGAGGACCGTTCAATCCTCTAAACAGTATGCGCTGTGTTGCTACGGTTTCCGTGTTGAGCAACGTGTTTCCTCGGAAAGGAGCGAAACGGCTTTGAGTTATCTGAATGAATAGTCCGAGGACAGACTGCACGCTTACGGCTCCCAACAAGCATGCTGGGTTTGCTGAAAAGTATCCTGCTTAGGATGAGAGAGAGAGAGAGAGATTTTCGGAACTTCTGTAGACATAAAATAAAGACCTTAACAGTACGTAGACAGATACAGCTATACTTGATCTAAGGCAAGAAATTTAGCAAAGTTTTATTATTAAAAGACATTTCCGGAAGAAGCACACAGCGTAGTATACAGCCAGCAATTTGTGGAACTTCTGCAGAAAATTTCCAATATGTTTTGCGGCTCCAGACAGATTTCTTTAATTTTCTTTTGGGGGGGGGGGCAAAAATGTCTCATTTGATAGTAAAGGTTGCCGACCCCTGCACCACGCTGTCGGCTCCGGACCGAATCACTCGAGGAGTTGTTGAAAACAAACCGAAACTCTGCAACACAAGTCACGTGACAGCATTCACGCTGTCGGCCATATGTGTCTTTGATTGTATTTTCTAAAACTGCTCTTCGACTGATTGTTTGATAGATGCATTCTTTTTGTAAAAGCCAATTAAGTATGCATCGTTAAGCTCAAATTTGTGAAATACTGCTCTGATAATTGAGATCTTTTTCTTGCCATTGAAAGACCAAAAAAAAATCCTAATTATGTGATACAGATATGGAACAAAATGGGAGATGTTTAACTCCATAGTTAAGAATTTAAGATCTTTGCAGGCTGTGTTGTTATCAAATCTTACCCAGTAGCTGTTGATAATAATTCCCACCAGATGCATTTCTCTCCAGACATTTTGATTCCCAAAGGACGCTCGATAAATCAGCGATAATTGTAAATGGTCGAACTTTGTATTATTTTCAGCACTCGGGTGGCATTCATGTGTTCATATCACACAGCTGGAGTGCTGTGATCTATATTTGATGTGTTTGGCGGTTTTCTGAAAAGTGGTTGCGTGGTTCCCGTGTGGAGAGAAGCCGGTGTTTCAGCCTCTTCGGTTAAAAAACTGCGGGCTGTGAAAAGAAAGAAAGCAAGGAATCAGCTGGTTTCACTAGGAACCCAGAGGGAACTGGATCTTTAAAATAAAGGGTTCATGAAGGGTTATTTCTTTGTTTTTTCTTTTCACCCTGGACCCTATGTTCCCATGGTTTTGTGTCTGAGTGACTAAGTGGACAACCGTGTTTAACATTATAGAAAGGATCCCTAAAGAGATAGACCTTTTTGTTAAAGAGTAAGATCCTTTTAGTTTAACACGAAAGAGCCCCGAAATCACCATCTGCAAACCCACCAGACTCTATGTAAATAATCAGGACTTTTAGCGTGTATAGAGCCAGCATATCTCCACATGTAAATGGGTGAATTAAGGGTTTATTTCAACCAAACCAGAGTTGTGATTGTTGGAACAGTGGAAAGATGAACCAAGACGGATTGTGGTAGTTTTATTTAGTTTCTGTCCACTTTGAATTAAGTGCGTTTTAAGATTATGAAAGTACTGATTATTTACATGGAGTCTGGTGGGTTTGGTGATGGGGATTTCATGTTAAACAAAAAGGATCTTACTCTATAACAAAAAGGTCTATCTCTGTAGAGATCCTTTCCATAATGTTGTCAGACACAGAATAATAATCTGAGTCTGTCAGCGGCAACAACAGAACTTTTAGTGGATGCTAACTGATGCTGAACATTAGTCCTGTAGGGTTACATTACAGCTTGGTTCTTGTTTAATGCTAGACCAGTTTCACAGATTGTTGTTCCCATCAGACACTCAGACAGCACAAACATGGAGTCCAGGTTGAAAAAACAAAGTTACCCTTTTCAATAAACTCTTTATGGCTAGTTTGTAGAACTTCATGCCGGAGTTCCTCAGGGAACAATTCGGGGTCCTCTTACTGTTTGACAAGGGAAAGAGGGGATGAAAGGGATGTTTTTAAGTTCCTGTTGATATGTTTCCATTTATATAGTTTTTACTTTAAGCAGACTGTAACGACAGGGAAAAGTGACTGATCATGTTTTTTTTTATTGTTTTAAATATCTATTTTTACTCCCTGTATGTCAATGAACTGATTTGTGATTTGCTCTTGTTTGACAAACAAAAGTTAATCTCAGTGTTTTTGGATTTGATGCAATAATTTTGATAATAAAAATGTGCCCTTTTTTTGTAATACAGCAGCAGTCTAAATAAAACCAAATGTAACGGTTTCCTGTTTTAATAATGAAATTAAATAAAGATGAAAGTGATGGAGATCTTTTGACTCAAGAGATTGATATGAACTTTGACCATTTTTGTGACCAATGTCAGTTTTCAGTGAATTATTGCCAACGTTTTCCATCTTTAAACCAGTGAAATTGAATCTTCAACCCGTTCTCAATCCCAACTCGTTAAATAATGACGCTAAGGTCAGTCTCTCAGCGTCAGATTCTGTCGCTGTCTCTCTCTGTCTCTCTCTCTGTCTGTCTGTCCGTCTCCTTTTGCATCTGTATGGGATGCAGCAGGTTTCTGCAACAATTTGTGCCTTTTCTGCATGCAAATGTCTATTTATGTAAATATTATTATTAATTAACTATTCTGCTGTATTGTTCAAAACTTTCTGCAGATTCAAAACATTACATGTGTTTCGGGATGTTTTATTAGGAATAATGTACATCTTTACAACAAATATTTGCTCGCCACAGCATTCAAACTCTTAGACTTCATTACCCCGACAGGTTTTGAAAAGCTAGAGCAGATAACACATACATAATACACTCTTCTTCTTCCAACAAGATGAAATATTTTATAGGAAAAATTTAATATTTTGTATGGGGGGGGGCACACCCATTTTTCCTTTAAAATATTTGACAAAATATTTTTTTTTTGAGAAAATGTCGATTTTTCATCTATGTAAAATTTTAAGTGATAGCCTATAAAATGAATGGTTTGTATTTGAAAATTATATATATATATATATATATATATATATATATATATATACAAATATAAATACATACTACCGTTGCCGTAGTTACTGTACCTTCAGATTCATACCCGCGTGAACGTCTGTATGCGCACGAGCGACCAGTGGGCTGGCAGGAAGGAGGGAACGAAGGAAGGAAGGAAGGAATAGCGAAGGGGTGAGTGAGAAAGGCGAGAAAGGAAGGAAGGAGGGAGGGAAGGAAGGAGGGAGCTGAATTAGTCAGTGATAGAGGGGAGGAGAGGAGGCGAGGCGGCGGGTTGTTCTGCCGAGGTGGACGTGGCGGGTCCGGCGGAGTTAGCTACGAGTGACCGAGACGGAGCCATGAACCGGACCACCCGCAGGTAACGTACCGCTAACGCCGCCGCTCCGCTCGGTTTCCTGTTTCTCTTATTGTTTTTTTGACAGATCGGCGCCGAGCCGCGCGCGTCTTTCTCCCCCCGCACAGATTTGAGAATTTGACACCGTTGGTTTCTTTTGTTTGTTGTCGGAGCTGTCAGCCGCTGTCCCGCGGCGCTAACTCCGCCTGATCACCGGGGAGGAGTAGCACCAGGCAGCCCGAGGACACAGCTGCCCCCTCCCCCGGCTGCCTGCCTCTCATCCCCGGCTTCACTCTCACTTTTTTCCTCCCCCCCCCTCCTCCTCCTCCTCCGTGCTAACAGCAGATAACGCTAGTTAGCTTAAGGCTGCATGGGATACAGCTACGGTGACGAGAGATACGTTAAGGCACCAAAACGTCTAGTTAAGATAAGTAAAAAAAAATCGTGGCTTGGACTAAAACACTCCCGAGGAACGAACACGCGTTTCCTGTGTGAAAGTATTAAAAATATATTATGTTAACCTAGATTTTGCGGGATTTCGCGTAATTTTGCGTAACCTCCGGTCGTAGCTGTATCCCTTCTTGCTACAACCGAACCCGCTAGTTAGTTAGCTTAGCATGCTGCCAGTGTGATAAACAAGATGGCCACTGGCTAGCCCTGCTAGCTAGCTAGACATGGCATCTTGCCCTGTCTTTGTATGCCACTAAAGCGCGTTTAAATACATGTTCCTCCCCTGTCATGCGGCGTTTTCACCCCGAGAGGAAGAAGAGCCGACACGGAGGGCTTCCCGCTGATAAAAGCGGATGACGCGCTGTTATTTTGGGTGAAATCACCGCCAGATTCTTTCAGTCGGTTTGGTGCGGAGGCTGCGTGGCGAGTTGAAAAGGCTACCTGAGTGTTTGAAGAGACAGGTAATGATTTTTACACTCCTGGGGAGCAGCACCGGAGCCTGCAGCCGGTACACAGCCAACGTAACGTTTTCTCTGTTTCCTTTGTTGTTTTTGTAGTTTTTCTTTATTTATTTATTTAGGAAAGTGCAGATTGTAGTTTCGAGGTTAACAGGCTACAAGGGCTGAACTTTACAGTGAGTGTGTGCGGGGCGGCCGCTGCAGGAAGAAGTATTCAGAGCATTTGCTGCAGAAAAAGTACTTTTTGTTTACACGGTGGAAATACGCCACTGCAATGTTAAAGTCCTGTATTCCAACCCTTTCTGACGTAAATGTCATGTTTGTGTGTCTGATGAGAACAACAATCTGTGTAACTGGTCCAGTATTAAACCAGAACCAAGCTGTAATGTAACCCTACAGGACTAATGTTCAGCATCAGTTAGAGTCCACTAAAAGTTCTGTTGTTGCTGCTGACAGACTCAGATTATTATTCTAAGTGTCTGACAACATTATGGGATGGATCCCTACAGAAATAGACCTTTTTAGTTAAAGAGCAAGATCATTTTAGTTTAACATGAAATCACCACCACCAAACCCACCAGACTCCATGTAAATAATCACTACTTTCATCACCGTAAAAACACACTTCATTCAAAGTGGACAGAAACTAAATAAAACTACCAAAAGCTGTCTTGGTTCATCTTTCCACTGTTCCAACAATCACAACTCTGGTTTGGTTGAAATAAACTCTTCATTCACCCATGTACATGTGAAGATATGCTGGCTCTATACACGCTAAAAGTCCTGATAATTTACATGGAGTCTGGTGCGTTTGGTGGTGGTGATATTTGGGGCTGTTCAATCTTAATACTGGACCAGTTTCAAACAGTTCTTCCCAGTGGTAGTAGCATATTTGTGCTGCTGCGGTGAAAACACAACTCCATGCAAAAAAAAAAACTTAAACAAACAACTGTCTTCTCCCTCTGCTGCTCTAAACCTGTTGGCTTTGTAGTTATATATATATTTATATATAATTTTAGATGTCTGAGGCCGCTGTTTGCTAAATTTCACGTGTAACTTCTGTGACAGGATGCAGTCTGATGATTCCAGCTGATAGAATACACCACGTCTACACACAGCATCAGGGCAACATAGTTTGCATTTCTGTTTCAGAACACAGTCTACCAGAAGTAAAGCGGGTTATTGCAGTGCAGCTGAGCATCTGTTTCAGCGTGTAAATCATATTTATGTTTAGGCAGATGCCGGGGGAACAAAATCAGTGTTCTTCACTCCCACTTTTTCACAGTCAAGTCCTAAACGTTGTCATGAGGGACCTGGGCTTTACATTTACACATTTCAAAAGGATACGGACAGACAGACGCAGAGACAAACTTTGTGTCATGAGGGCTTAAATTGACACCAGACAAACCCTCCGAATGCGGGTAAAGGTGAACTCTGGCGGGCAACATTGTGAAGTTGCTAGCCAATCAAGCCGGGGATGAATGAAGCGAAGCGTCTGATTGGATCGGCCGTCTGCAGAAATGTCTCCAGATTGGTCTGTTTTACCGGTGAGAAATTTGGGGCAGTTTTGTTTGTCTTTGGCTTGGAAAAGTGGAACAACTGCTCGTACTACCAGTGTTCTCCCTCGCTTTGTGAAAGACTACGCTGCATGTATTTGGTATTGTATTATTTAAGCTTTTTTTTGTGTATTATCCGCTCTAGCTTTTCCAACGTTTCAGACCCAGATATGGTGATAATAACGGTCCAAAATGATGTGGGAAAAGAGACACAGAACTTACCACAAAGAGATGCAAAATGACCACAGAGCCTGAACACACAAATGACTTAAAAGAGACCCAACACATCTCCAAAGAAAAGCAAAAACCCACAAAGAGACACACGACGACTTGGGGGAAATTGCATTTCTTAAAATTGAAAAAACGTAAAATTTTCTTGAGGAAGGACACCTAAACCCTCCAAATACACGCACCATAGTCTTCCACAAACCGAGTGAAAACACATTGCTGTGTTCTTTAACCACCCCACCCCCCCGATGTAGCACAAGCAGACTTTATATTTCACAGTTCCTGTTTTTTTCTCTCAGATGGTTTATAGATCTTGACGTTTCCAAGCTGCACTTGAAGGCAGCTTTATTTCCCGGAGAAAGAAATGTGAAATGTTAAAAATCTCCGGTGTCTCTCTGCAGGCTGGTCCCAGTCAGGCGTGGGTGGTGAAATCACAGAGGCGACGCGCTCAGGGACACGCCCCCCCCCCAACAGCCAAGCCCCGCCCCCCCTTAGGGCCCCTGGATTCTACAGACACTCGGGGGGAACGGGAAGGAGTTTTCAATCAGCGAGTTGAAGCAACGCGAAGCGAGGCGGCTTGGCTCCGCCCCCTTTTAGCATGACAGACTTGGAGGCGGAGTGCTTGAGGCTGGAGTGCGGCTCGCCGCCGGAGCTGGCGGAGCCGCTGGCGATGCTGGCGTGCGTGAAGAGCGAGCCGGAGGACGGCGAGCTGGAGCCCATCGGCACGGTGGACCTGTCAGAGATCCAGCCGCTGGCCACCGCCGAGCTGGGCCGCGATATGATCAAGATGGAGATCAGCGGCCTCGACTACATCAAGTCGGAGCGCCACGGCCACCACGGCGACCCCCACCTGGGCCACTTCCATCACGGCGACACCGCCGAGCTGGACTACAAGTCACAGTACGAGCCCAGCTCCGTGTTCGACTACATCTCCCAAGTAACTACAAACCCCGTTCACACTACCCCGTGCTAAAATGAAATCCCCATCACCAAACCCACCAGACTCCATGTAAATAATCAGGACTTTTATCATCGTAAAACACACTTCATTCAAAGTGGACAGAAACTAAATAAATCTACCAAAAGCCGTCTTGGTTCATCTTTCCACTGTTCCAACAATCACCACTCTGGTTTGGTTGAAATAAACCCTTAATTCACCCATTTACATGTGGAGATATGCTGGCTCTATACACGCTAAAAGTCCTGATTATTTACATGGAGTCTGGTGGAGATATGCTGGCTCTATACACGCTAAAAGTCCTGATTATTTACATGGAGTCTGGTGGGTTTGGTGATGATGATTTCGGGCCTGTTTCATGTTAAACTAGAAGGATCTTACTCTTTAATGTGTGTGTGTGTGTGTGTGTGTGTGTGTGTGTGTGTGTGTGTGTGTGTGTGTGTGTGTGTTTTTCTCTACTTGTTGGTATTCTCCGTGCGTGACTGCAGCTGTCTGGGTTTCAGGTGACGGACACTCTGGAGTACATCAAGTCGGACCACCACATGGACTTGCAGTGTTACTACGCCACCGAGCTGAGCGCGCTCAAGTGCGAGTACTCCGACGCCAACGCTATGTCGGCGCCCAACGGCCTGGAGTCGATCCACATGGCCGAGCTGCGCACCGAGCTCAACAAGCTGCGTCCCGACGCCCTGCAGATGGACCCCGGCGTCGCCAAACTGGAGCCCGAGTTCGGAGCCGCGGCGCTGTACGAGCTGCAGCCGGCCGTGGACGGCAAGACGCCGGCGGAGGGAGGAAGCGAAGGTACGGCTGTGCTAATGGTTACATTTTGATCGCGATTACCAAAACAATTGAATCCGAGAACAATTATTTTTTTACTGTATCTTACTTTATTGGCTCAGAAATTAAAGCTGCACACCGTTTCGTTGTTTTGGTTTACAAAAATAACTAAGGAAACAAAGTCATTAAAAGATTTAATTTATTTTTGTAATCGGTGGGGTCAAAAAAGCTGATCTGGACATTTCCTCTTATTTCACAGATAAGAGGAAATAGAACCGTTTTAGCGGGCTGTTTGTACGTAACGTAACGTAAAGCAAAGCCACACTTTAGAGCAGGGGTGGGCAATTAATTTTCCCAAGGGTCACATGAGAAACAGGGACTGTTGTGGAGGGCCGGACCAATAGGCTAAACTCAGTTCTGCTCAATATTAATTTTATGTCAGGCGGCACGTTCCCAAACGTCTGTTTTTTCTCTGGGCATATTAGCGCAGCAGAGTCCACCAAACACTCTCTAATAAACTCCCCTTCAGAAAATGGCTTACGGTTTTTGGGGTTTTTGTGGGATATCACAAAGCTGGGCTTGGTAAAAAAGCCTTGTTGTTGCTTTTGCAACTGAACTAGTAAAGCTTCAGATGTCCGTGCTCACTCTGCATCAGTCAAGTGATTGGATTTCTCTGCGTGTTTTAGTATTGTAGTGGTGATTCAAATTATAACCCTTTTAACACAGCTAGTGATGCACCGATGTGAAAATTGTGGCCGATACCGATAACCGATATTAATATTGCTGTAATGGCCGATACCGATATTTACCGATGTCGATATCTCTGTACAGAAAACACATTTATGATAATCAAATAAGGAACTATTTACCAAAACGCATTGTTTTTCTATTGTGATTTATTTTAAGAAATCACTGATATTGGGCACCTTGACCTATGTGCAAACTATGACCAAAAAATAAATACAAATATTTATATAAAAATACATTTTTAAAAGGATACAAGTGTGTCCTGAATTCACACTATGAATAAGCCAACCAGCCAAGAGTATTCACAATAAACATCTAACTCACTTGAGTCACTGTATTCTGTGAACATTGTACAACAGTTCAAAACTTTAAAGTACAGTAGTAGGCCTTAAATGGCCAAAGCCAAAAGTATTGAGAAAGGTAAAATGTGAAAATGGAGCCAGAACAAACTGGACTGAACAGACACTGGCTTTTACAGTCTTCTGAACTGTAAGTACAGTAACTTCCAAGTACTTTAGGGTTAGGCCTAACCCTCAAAATTATAGAAATTGGTGCCTTTTATGCCGAGATAAGCCAGAAAATGTGTTTTTGGCTCATATGGATGAAAGACACCAAATCCCAGAATGCACTTGCTTCGCTGCTTAGACTCCACTCCCAAGTCACAGCCACCTACAGACCGACAGTGAGCATTCAACTCAACCCAAATGTGTTTTATTGTCATTTCAACCATATACACGAAACAACATTTCACCGTGGCTCTAATGGTTACACATTTAAAATATATAAAAACAACATACGAAACAGGTGTTTACAGTCCACCAAGCGCTAATGCTAGTATGCGTTAGCTGAACTTTACGTGTGTGCAATAGCTAAATGTAGCCGATTATAAACACAGTTGTACATTTGCGTGAAATGTATAATGGTCGGCATTTACTAGTCACAAACTCCCCCAGCAGTTAGCATTTCGTTGGATACAAGCAGCTAATTAAAGCCCGTGTTAATACAGCCCATCTCCACTCTTACCCGGGCAACATGTTTCCACAACAAGAAAAACCGAAGTCTTTGAACTCGCGATGGGAGTTTGGTTGAAGGTGGATGTACTCCAGTTTGTTGTCTAATGAGCAGACACTTGCAAGCAGCATTGATGGAACAGGTGGCTGGCTAGCGTTAGCTTTCCACCTAGCTAGGTTAGCTATACTCCAGCCCCGTTTGTGTTTCACAGCTGAGAATTCCCCCATGATCGCTCCGATCCGGCCGCTGCCCGCTCCGGCCGCTGCCCGCTCCGGCCGCCACTGCTGCCCGCTGGTCAAACTAACCTGTACAGCAACTAACCCAACATTCATCTCTCCCCCGCCCACCGAGGGCCGGTGGTCTACTAAATTTTCCAGTGTCCCACTTCGCCGGCAGATTCCGTCTGGCAAAAACCAACATCCCGCCCCCAGACTCGCTGCTGCTGCTTCTTCTTCTTCTCATTTCGGCAGTATAGAAGCTGTTAAGTAAGGGTGTGACGAGATCTCGTTTTACGAGATCTCGCGTGACGAGATTTCTCGTCGAGGTGAAAAGAGTGAAAGAGGGACAGACAAGACGAACACAATATGTAAACATTGTAAGAAAGAAATGCCGTACTACTAACTACTGCACCCGCGGGAGCTGTGGTGGTGCTGTAAGTGTTTTTGCATAGTGCTCGTGTTAGCCGCGGTATACGGAATTTTTTTCTTACAATGTTTACATATTGTGTTCGTCTTGTCTGTCACTCTTTCGCCGTTTATTATTTCTGCAGGAAAACCAAAATGTTGCCACACAAATGATTTAAAAGTGGCAGGGGGATTTTAAATAGTAATTCCACGCTCCATCACGCTGACATCACATCGCCTCACGAGACAACTTTTCACCTCGACGAGAAAGCTTGTCTCGTTCTCGTGAACCCAATCTCGTGATGGGTCTCGTCTCGTGGAGTAAGCGTCTCGTCACACCCCTAGCTTGTAACCTTGGTTCTCTGAGTAAAGACTATTTTTCCCAGTCATATTTCTTAACTGAAGTTTTCTTTAAATTAGTGTTAAAATCGCGTCTCGCTCTCGTGAACCCAATCTCGTGTCTCGTCTTGTCTCGTGAGCGAGTGTCTCGTCACACCCCTACTGTTAAGCGTATTACTGCCCTCCACAGGTCAGATTTAGATCTAAATTATCACACACACGTCAAATACACAGGAATGATTCACATCGGCCCTATTCATCGGCCCTATTTTGACATCGGAACGATACCGATGTGTAAAAAAATGACCATATCGGCCGATATTATATCGGCGGCCGATATATCGTGCACCACTAAAAACAGCGATCTGTTCTCCGCAATTTAAGCACATGGCTTTACCTTTGACTTACTTAGAAGTCCATAGCTGCTTTCTGCCCGGAGGGATTTTTGCATTTCCTAGAACATAACATTCCTAGAATCCTTTTTTCTCGTGTTCTGACTGGACCAATTTGGGTATTTTTAAGTTCCTCTGACCACAGTTCCTGTAACCCTTTCAGCTCCTACTTCAGGGCAGGGTCTTTTCACCGTTCCCTTTTTTCAGCGTAGGGACCTAGGTCAACGAGGGTCGGGTTTTCTGTACAGACAGACTAGCAACGGGACAATTTTGTTTTTTTGCCATCTTATTCATCACTAAATTCACTTCTGACAAAGTTTTAGGCGAGACATGAACTGTTTAGACTTCGAATATAGGCAGTCTTGTGAAAATTGATGCCGCTAGCTCGTCGCTGGGCCAGTCCTGCTCAGAGACCCGCTGTGAGCTGGAGGTCTCTCAGACCGCTCTTGTTAATAAGAGGCTTTTATTTCACCGTTGACAGTTCGTTTAAATATTACGACACATGTCCATCATAAGATCAATGGGAACCTGGGGTTAATGGTCTTTTTGCTGGCCCACACACACACACACACACACACACACACACACACACACACACACACACACACACACACACACACACACACACACACACACACACACAGTAGGCAGAGGTGGGGGAGACTTGTTTAAATTATGACAAATATGCTATATACATTATATTTAGTATTTAGGTCATTAGTATTTAGGTTAGTGGAACTGTTTAGAAGTGGAATTTTCCTAGAACCCGACACATTGCAGTTCTTCTTCTACTTATTTTTAATTGCAACTTGCAACCAGAGAAGAAGAAGCGGCATACGTTAGCCTTCAAAATAAAAGCAATGCAGTTTTGGTTGTCTTTGATGTTTTTGAAACTTTTTTTCAACGTTCTTTCATAATTTCTTTTTTATGCTATAAAATTGAATAAGAAACATCCAAATGTAAAGAAAGTAGTGGGCCGACCATTTATTTTCCTTGTGAAAAGCGTTGTGTGGAACAATCCGCATTATTTTTCTTAAAATTTGGTTGAAAGAAACCCACTTTTCTGATGATTGTTTTTTTTTTTTTTTTAAAATGGGTCAAATTTGACCCAAAGACAACAGGAGGGTTAAACCCGCTTAAGTTACAAAATAACATGAGAGTTAAACTCAATGTTTTTAGAAACTATTCTGAGTTGGAACCGGTTCTTGATGCCCAATCCTAATTGCGACACAATATCCGATTGACTCCCTGACGAAGGCTTGTATGCCAAAACGCATCGGAGTACTTTAAGATTTATGATGACTAAGCCATAAATAAAGGCTTTGTATTTTTCTAAAAGAGAATGCCTTGGAGTTTCCTTATTGGTTTCTATATCCTATAGATTCTTTGGCCGATGATGCATTAAATGCTGATTTCTTCTCTCCTAGGAGGAGGCAGCGTGCTCACGGTGAAGACGCAGAGCCCAACGGTGAGGAAGCCTCGCAACATGCAGGGCGAGAAGCCGTTCTCGTGCACGCAGTGTGGCAAGAACTTCAGCACGCTGGGGAACTTGAAAACACACCAGCGCATCCACACGGGCGAGCGGCCCTACAGCTGCTCGCAGTGCGGCAAGAGCTTCGGCCAGGCGGGCAACCTGAAGCGCCACCAGCTGATCCACACGGGCCAGAAGCCGTACGTGTGCGCCCACTGCCCCAAGGGCTTCACCAAGGCCGACGATCTGCGCTCGCACCAGCGGCTGCACACCGGAGAGCGCCCGTTCATCTGCGCCGCCTGCGGGAAGAGCTTTGGCCAGTCGAAGGAGCTGAAGGCGCACCAGCTGAGCCACACGGGCGAGCGGCCGTACTGCTGCCCGCACTGCGGCAAGAGCTTCACCAAGGAGGCGAGCTACCGCAACCACGTGCAGATCCACACGGGCGAGAAGCCCTTCACCTGCTCGCAGTGCGGGAAGACTTTCAGCAACTCGGGCGTGCTGAAAACCCACGAGAAGATCCACTCGGGCGAGCGGCCGTTCGGCTGCACGCAGTGCGGGAAGAGCTTCGGCCGCCTCGGACACCTGAAGGCGCACCAGCAGATTCACACGGGCGAGCGGCCGTACGCCTGCCCGCACTGCACCAAGACTTTCAGCCAGTCGGGCCACCTCAAAGCACACGAGCAGATTCACAAGCGGGAGCGGGCGGACTCGGCGAGCGGCAGCAACGGCGGCAGCAGCAGCAGCAGCAGCAGCGCCAGCAGCACGGTGGGCAGCGACAGCAGCTGAAAACAAACTCTTGCATTACTAGGGGTGTAAGTTAGAGATGGTCCAATATCATTTATTCCTTACCGATGCCGGCACCTGAACTTGCGTGTCGTACCATACCAAGTACAGAGCCAATACCAGTGTGTTATAAAATACATATATTTTATAATGTTTTAAGGTAAAGCTACTTTATTGTCATATACATGTAGCGACATTCATTGTCTATATTTAACCCATCCCTCAAGGGAGCAGTGGGCAGCCATTCACAGCGCCCGGGGACCAACTCCAGATCTGATCCACTGCCTTACTCAAGGGCAGTGGCAGGAGAACCTAGTACATGTTTTTGATGGTGGGGGGAAACCGGAGCACCCGGAGGAAACCCACGCAAATGTTATACCCCTGACTAGGGCAAGAAATAACTTGACTGCTCAGCTCTCAAGTCAGTAGTTTAATGACTGAGACGCTGGCCAAGAGCTCCCCCTACAGGCTGCGCAACAGAAGTGACGTAACTGGCTACTTTCCCTTTTCTTCTTATTGCTATCAAACAAAGAACAACATAAAGACTCATAACATTGCATCTGACATTACTTTGAAGTGCATTGTTTTATACTTTTTATGTATGGTATCTCCAAAACAAACATGGGGAGAACATACTAACTCCACACAGAGGCCTGGATTTGAACCTTCTTGCTGTGAGGCCACAGTGCTAACCACTGGGCCACCATGCTGCAGCTAACAGCTGTATACTGCTATCCACGTATGGATGTGTTGCTGTCGTCGTCGTACGGTATGGCTCAGCTTAAACTCTGTCAAACAAACAAACACATACGGAGTTATAGAAGTTATAGAACTCCCTTTCAAAACAAACTCATTTAACCCGAGAGGACAGTCATACATATACTGCGTCCGGGGGGGACATGTGGCCGGAGGAGTCTGGGATTGATCTGCCAACCTTGGGGTTTATGGGGCGACCACTCTACCTCCGAGCCACTCGCCGATGTCTAGTTTGACGGAGAGTCCTAACGGAAAAGGGAACAGGGATCAGATCGATACGTTAACCTTAGTTGCACATACCCACGTTTTAGGCACCGAACAGATACCACGTCATTAAGCCCAGAATAAAATCTACTTTAAAATAGATTGTTTCCGTTATGACTCGCTGTAAAACTGGATAATAAGAGTTCTTTGGCTTATATGTTAGTTTAACCCAAGCCAGACCGTCCAACAACGACAGCAACCCATCCATACAGGGATAGTAGTATACAGTAGTTTACATCTGGGGTTCTCAAACTTTTTTCAATAATGTACCCCCTTTGAATTATGTTTTTAGGCCAAGTACGTCCTGACCAGTGCAAAACATTTTTACATCTATATAAAGAGGAACAATAGAGTGTTGGCAGTGATAGATTTACTAAACAACAACCTCGTAACTGAAAACCATTTAAATGCTACTTTTCAAATGTTCAGAATCAATCACTTAATTCATTCATTATTTTAGGAATTATGCATGACATATTTTTAAATGAGCATTTTGGAATAAGATCACGTTTTTTTAACACGCTGGTATCTGATCTAGACTCAGTATTGTACAAACACCCACGTTCAGGTATCAGAATTGGTATCTGGGAGGAAGAAAGGGTATCTGTATCATCTCTATCATGATACCGTATTACATATTGATTCTTTGGACAACAATACAATATTTACTGATATCTTAAAGTCCGTCAACAACCGATTTAGATTCAATTCGGCGGCCTGCAATCGAGCAACTAAAGTAGGATTTGTCAGTTTTATTACTGCCAAATCCAGACATTTAAGTAAAAAAAAAACTATTCTTTTGAATAAAAAGCAACGAAAGTTGGAATCTAAACTAAGAGGCATCTTATGTATTGATATTTGGACCTTGCATCGATGATAATATTGGGTCAATGTCGTTACACCCCTACTGCCCACCCTTTAACCTCTCGGGAAAACAAAGTATTATTCCTCTTTTTTTATAAATACTATATATAAAGTTTTTTCCTTATGAATTTTTCTTACATTTTCATACCTTTTTTGTGCTCTTTTGCATCATATATATATATGAATATGTATATGTGTGTGGGCAGGGTTGACTCTGACTGATTTGCTCTTATGCAAGTGTCTGTGTGTTTGAGTGTTTGTGTACCGTGTGTCTGATAACGAGGGGCTTGTAGATAATCGATGAACCACCGGGACCGAGTCCCAGGACTTCTTCTCGGAGTACTTACTGGTACACAAGCACAAATGGAGCTCGCTTCTTCTCTTTAAAACAGCTCTGGTTCTGGAAGTGATTCATCCCCCTTCCCCCCGTTCAGTATCGGCGTTGGCGTTTCAAAAAACACTTACTAAGTATACTACTAACTTTAAGCCTGGAAAGCCAAAAAGCTCCGAGAAGGAATCCAGACCATAAAACATTTGAGAACATTTTGAAAAATGCAGAAAAAGTACAAGACGGTATACAGAAACTATCAAAGAAGTATCCTGAACGTCAGTGCTAGCCGGAGAAAGAAGGGTCACTTTTTCCCCCCCGACTCTTTACCTCCTGTGTTTGGCGCTCTATTCCAAAGTTTTGGCCGCTATTTTCCGATGTTTTTGGCGCATTTTCCGAAGTGTTAGTCACTTTAAATGCAACCGCTGAAATGTGAAACCTGTGGAAGAAATTCAGAGACAGAAGTATTTGAATATTTAAAGATTTCAGGGCTGCAAACTAACCATAAAAAGTCAAAAGTACAGAAACTATCAAAGAAGAATCATAAACATTTTAGTTTGTTACTTTTTTGACGTTTTTTAAATGTTTTTAACACTTTTTAAATGTATTTCATTTTTATACACTTTTAACGTTGTTTTGTTACTTATAAGTTTCTCAACCTTTTTTTTTTTTTCTGACCTCATTAATAGTTGATGACTAATGAATTCACTTTTGCAGCTCTGGGTTCATTCAGACTGTTATGATTAGATGTAACGCTGATAATCTGAATCTTTTCGGGGGGAAATGAATTTGGATCTTACTTCCAGAACCAAACTGTTGAGCTCTAAACTTCAGTGACCTAGTTGGAGTACTAGAACCAGACCAGCAGCTTGTGAGCCAGACCCCCGTGTACTGATCATAAGATTACAGCCAGGGATGCACCGAATATTGGGCTAGCGTTAGCTGCTGCCAATCTGTATTGTTAACCAGCGTGACGTGCAGCGATGCTTCTGTGCCTCTAACGTCCGTCTCAGAGTATCAGAGGGCAGCGAAGACATTTAAGTGACAC